>VZTY01019505.1:2270-19431 GCA_013400935.1 Turnix velox
GGAACAGAATTATTAGTTGATTTATTAGCTGCCAATCCTTACACTTTTTAGGATACAAGGCAAGGGGGTGGGTGGGTTATTCTGTTCCTGTGTTTAATTTATTCCTCTCTATGATTTTCATCTGGGCACAGCTTTAGTTTTCCAAGGGCATTGTCTTATTCTTAAGCTCTCCTTCTAAATGAGATTTATTAGCACCGCACTCTCAGTTGGGAGTTTTTCCTCACAGTCTCTCTGAAACCTCTGAGATGGCTTCTGGAACAGTATAGTTGCAGTTATTACAAAAATATAAAGACCTGCTAAACCAAATAAAAAAAGGAAATAAAAATCTGTTAGGTCAGAAGACTAGGATATGCTCATCAGGTAAATTTTAGATTGGATAAATAACTGATCACAGCTGCAATACAATGACTGAAATCACAAGTTTGTACTAATTCTCTGCCAGATAATCAAACCCATTTTCTCAGACACCGATGTTTCACCTTGGCTTGAAGCAATACTGCAGAAAACTGTGAATATCACTTTAAGAAAATAATTTCTATTTGGGAATAAATTAGTTTCACATAACAAAAGAGCATTGTGCCTTATGTTTGTGTTATATTTTTTTTATAGTAAGAAGGTGATTATACCTGACACAAACAGCTGTTTCTACCTGGATACATCCTTTGCTCATGGAGTTCTTTGTGGCATTTTGACATGTCATAGCATGATAAAAACAGGATTATATATAGATTCCAAATAATTATGATAATAAGTTGCCAAGCTGTGACACTTAATTTAGTACAATGAAATTGTGGTTTTGGTAAGATTCTGAAATAGTAATAGTAAATTCACCTTTTTTATTTATAGCTGAACTGTTTAGGTGGCAAATATTTATAGAAGCAGCAATTCTGCTAACAATTGCACTGCTAACACTTATCTCCATGTTGAAAAAAAAATCCCATTTATATTGAACAAATATTTCATTGCTAAGTAACAGGGGAATTTAAATTTGTAACCTTTCAGAGACAGTACACAATTTTTATTCTCTTTAATAATTTTCCCCCCTTCCTAATCAATCCATTTTCCCTTTCACTTTTACTCTATTTTTGGAGTTTATCAGTTGTAGTTGGCAGCAGGTAATTTTATATACATTGGATGGAAACAAACAAAAAAAAGTCTTTAAGTCAGATTTTCAGTTTAGAAAAGGGTGAAGAATTTGCACCTTTCATTTGGGAAAGTTACAGTGTTGGATATTTGGTTCTTTTTTGTGTACCACTTTTAGGCTAGGACTTAAATCTCTACCAAAGCTTCTCTCCCTTAGGTGTTTCTTCTATAGCAGGAGCTCATGAGCTCCTGACCATAGTACTTAGAAGCTTAGTAGTTGGAATGAAAGCTCAGATCTGATCTGAAGAAAAAGAGCTTTTAAAAAAGAGATAGTATATCATATATTGTTCATCTTTGATGGAATAAAGCTTGTCTGTCATAATTGCTGCATTGGTCTATGTTTTCAATAGACATTTCATCCTTCCTGAAGCCAAGTATCTTTGCTACATTTCCCATCTTAAAAAGTAATCAAATTTTCTTCCTAAAAGCAGTAGGCAAATTAACTATAATAAAGATGTATAATGTTCATGGTTTAAATTAATAATGACATACCAGTCCTCCTTGATTCATGGCATTGTTTTAAATTACTGTAATAATTCTTAATTTGGTGTCTTGACCATACTGAGTAATTTACAAAAGGGGCTTGTTACTGAGCTGTGTAGAAAGTTTGCACATGATGTGAAAAGACAACAGAAAAGAATGTAAAGTGTAATTCAATAGATCATAAAGTAGCAGAAATTAGGAAGTGCCATGTTTGCTTCCTAGTTTTAGCCTTGTTATTTTTTCGTGTTCTAGTATCTTTTGTCCCTCTCCCCCACCTTTTGTGCTCTGGGGTAATTTAGAAAAAGCCAGGGATCTCATTGAGCCTATCAGGTGATGTACTCAAGTAAATAGGGTCATTTAAGGCTTATCTTTAATGTGAAATGTCATTATTTCTTCTGTGGGTCAAATGGTCCACAAACCTGAAGGGCTTAATATAATTAGAAGCAGGTTTAGTCCTGTCAGCCACTGACTTGGATTTTGAATTGGGCCTTAAAATTTAAAGAGCACATTAGTCTTTAGAAAAAAAACATTTCCCATGTATGGCATATAAATGGATAGCACTAATCCTGCTTCTTTCTACTCTGTTTTTCCACAGGACTTATTCCAAATCTATCTCTACCTTTTAATTTTTTTTTTTTGCTTTTTTCCCCTATTTCCATTTTCCATCCTGCAATCAAAATCTGCCTGTTGCTGAGACCCCTTGCATCTGTTTTCTTGTGCTGCTTGGAAGGCTCTCAGCATTTCTCAAGGTTTGGCTTCGTGTTAAAATCATCACAGTTGAGATTTGTTTCTAATTTTAGATGTGACACCATCTTTTGTGATATTATATGACCATGTATGTGAGGAAGGTGCTAGGACAGCAGTCATATCTTTGACCATGTAGTTTATATAAAAGCAGCACAGGTGAAGAAGTCTCCATGAGTTGGTTTTGCTGGACTATGGTCATCTCACTCCTATATGAATAAGAATACATCAAGCAAGCCAAGAACTTTTTCAACTAAGCTGTCAGGAGTTCCTTAAAATAAGTATGAAGTGGAAAACAAACATAATTATAAAAAATTTCCAACTAATAAACCCAAGGGAATAGCTGATGCAAGGTTTACTGCTGATTCTCTTCTCAACAGCTCTGCTGGTGTGCTTGTAGAGCTCAGAAAGGTGAACTTAGAGCTTAAAATAATATATTGTGTGACCTAACCTAGTTCGTTGCATACCTCTAACATTAGCTCACAACAGTTATTTTAAGTTCTTCCTTTAATGTAACCTAGTAATTTCTTTGCTATTTTTGGCTTAGTTGGTATAAGGCACTTGTAAACACCAGGGGTGAATGTCTTGGTAAAATGATAGACCTCACTTTTGTTATTGTTACTTCTAGAAAGTTTGTCTTCTCATGAGTCACCCAAATATGACTTTTTTTTCCTTTTTTAAAGAAATTTATTTATTTGCACCTGTTCTATCATCATTTTGAGTAGCTTTCTACTATTTGGGATAATGCTTGATGTTTTCACTTTCTACAACTGCCTGTGAAGGAGGCTGTAGAGGGGTGAGGGTCAGTCTCTTCTCCCAAGTAACAGGCAATAGAAAGGGCCTCAAGTTGCTGGATACTAGGAAAACTTTTTACACTGAAAGGGTTATTAAGCACTGGAGCAAGCTGTCCAGGGGAGTAGCTGGGGCACCACCCTGCAGGTGCCTAGGAAACAGGTAGACTTAGGGCTTAGAGATGTGTTTTAGTGATTTTTTTTTTTGTCAGAGTTAGGATGATGGTTGGACTCAGTGGTCTGAAAGGTCCCTTCCAACCCAGGCAATTCTATGATTCTATGGTCAACATTCAGCTAATAAAGGAGGACTGCTGTCAGTCTTGCAGTTGCTCAGATGATGAATTTTTGAAGATGAGTTCAGTTCTGTGAGTGTAAATGCAAAGCTGTCTCCGGTTGTTTGTGTTGCCCCATTTGTGTGTGTTGTNGAGATGTGTTTTAGTGATTTTTTTTTTTGTCAGAGTTAGGATGATGGTTGGACTCAGTGGTCTGAAAGGTCCCTTCCAACCCAGGCAATTCTATGATTCTATGGTCAACATTCAGCTAATAAAGGAGGACTGCTGTCAGTCTTGCAGTTGCTCAGATGATGAATTTTTTAAGATGAGTTCAGTTGCAAAGCTGTAAGGTGCCTCCAAATAAAGTCTCCTGTTGTTTTGTTGCCCCATTTGTGTGTGTTGTTCTTAAAGAATGTGAAACACCTCCATGAGTACACACTTCTCAAATGAACGTGTAGAGATTTAGTAGGTCCTTGTAAGGTGTAGCAGGTAAGACTGTCAAGGCAGGAAGACAGCTGAAATGGTTGTGGTCTGCATGGCATGATGCAGACTGAGCAGAAGGAAAGGAATGGTGAAAATGTGGCAGTGAATTTGCAGACACTGTTCTGCTGATAGGCAGAAGTTACACAGAACTGGCTGAACAAGGAGTGTCACTCTATGCCAAGTTTATTTGCTAACACAGGAAAGCATCCATAGAAAGCTGAAGAAATACTAGAAATTTGAATGTAGAATCATAGTGCTGGGAGGGACCTTCCAAGGGTCATCTAGTCCAACCTCCCTGCCACAAGCAGGGACATCCTGTAATAGACAGGTTGCTCAGAGACTCATCAAGCCTGGCCTTGAATGTCTCCAGGGATGGGGGCTCCACCACCTCTCTGGGCAGCCTGTTCCAGTGCCTCAACCATCCTCATGGGAAAGAACTTTTTCCTAAACCTGCCCTACTCTATTTTAAAACCATTGCACCTCATCCTATCACTGCATACTCTGCCAAGCAGACCCTCTTCAGTTTTCCTCTAGCCCCTTGAGGCACAGTGAGGCCACTGTGAGGTCTCCCTGCAGCTTCTCTTCTCCAGGCTCAGCAGCCCCAGCACTCTCAGCTTGTCCTGGGGTGCTCCAGCCCTCACATCATCCTTGTGGCTTCCTCTGGACCCTCTCCAGCAGGTTTCTGTCCTTCTTGTCCTGAGGGCTCTAGAGGAGGACACAGTGCTCCAGGTAGAGTCTCAAGAGAACAGAGACATATTTGCAAAGCTTTGCTGTAGTGCTTTGCAGGCTCATCCTGTCTAGTGACATTGAAGTCTTTGTGTCTTGGTCAGTTTCAGACCAACAATAGGGTTTTTCCCAAACTGTGATTCTTCAGTGTTTGTTTTTCTAGGAAGCTTCCAAATTGCATTGTAACCATCCCTCTTCTGCAGCCACTCCTCCTTCTCTAGTCAGGATGCAACTCCTTTTCTGTGCACTGTGAGAAAAGTGTATTTTCTCTCATGGAATAAAAAAACCTACCAAAAAAACCTGTTTCATGTTGGCCAAAAATAGGGCTGTATACCTCCTTATAACAGAGGGCAAAACAGGCTGTGGAAGGATGATTATAAATGATGAATATTAAATATACAAACCTCGTAGTATGTTGTCAGTGTCTTTACATTAGTTTGGACATGATGAGTCTTTGTAATCGAGGGAAAATGGTGCCTTTTGGATGTTTCCCTTTTCAACTGGTATTGCACATTAAAATGTTTAAGTCAAGAGTTGCCTCTGTGATTTGTCTTGGTGGCAAATCAGGAAAGGTCTCTCCCCTTTCTTTGACTTTTAAAGAACTGGACATTTCCAGGAGGAAAGAGAAACAACATTAGCAGCAGTGAAACTTAAAGTGTGATGTGGAATGCTTTCTGAATGCTATAACCACCTTTATCCTCTTCCAGAAAAAAAAAAAAATAAAGAAAGAAATGAGATTTGACCAAACTGGCTGTGTTTGATGTTTTATTTGAATTTGAAGGCTCAAAGGAAGAATTTCAGTAGCTGAGAAAATAATTTCAGCAGCATCTCTACAGACAGAGAAAAGATAAAAACATGCAGGTACAATAAGAAAACAAGAGGTAAGGAACACATTATGAATTGTATTTGAAGAACACTGTTCAGGCTGTGAATAAGAATAAAGAAACAGCATGGTGTGATGTCTATTAAAGGATCAAAGAGCAAGAGACTAAGTTGTGAAATACAGCAATAAATATAGAGAGAAGAAGATTAAACCAGAGAATTAGTGATCCGAAGCTTGTGGGAGGAGAGATTGTGGAACACTCTTTGTAGAAATTATAGCAAGCAAATACAAGAGAGAAAGCATTAAAAGAGAGGGACATTTATTTATGCACAAAAAGAATGGGAGACCTGATGAATGTTTGACATGAGCTGTTCTGTGAGGAGTACTTTGCATCTGCTTTGAGAGTTCAATGTTCAGCAGAACTTAGAGTAGAAATGAAGTCTGAATTAATGATGTTGGAATAAATATGACTTTTGGTGATTATGGAGTGTTTTCTTAGCTTGTACCAGGTCTGTGGGAAAGGTTTTACTGCAGGAACAGGCAGGCAGCATGTTTGTGGTGGGTCTCCAAGCCCCTAGAAGAACAGGAAAGTAGCAATATCAATGCTTAGTAATTTCCTTACTAAGCCACAACCTCTTTTATTTGTTGGAGTGAGGCTCTATATTATCACAACAACAATATTTTTTTCAGCTTCAATTGAAATATCTTGCCACTGTGTCTTCATAACTACTCAGTTATGGAAGAAAGAAATAATACTGCCTGGTAAAATCAGTGTTTTTTCTGAGCCTAAGATTTCAATTCCTTGTATTGAGCTACTCCTGTGAATTTTAAGCTGGTGGAAGAACAGGCAAGTATTGTGAGACTTCACAAATAACAGAGTAACATGGAAGAAACCTCAGAAGTGTGTTTTGTCTGAGACTTTAGTCAGTGAAACATGAAGAAAATCCACATTTCAGTATTGAATGAAGGGTGGAGTTGCAGGAGGGAGAGCAGGACAGACACCTGTGTGTCTGCAGTGAAGAGACAAACAGCAAGAAAGGGAAGGGGTAGAAAAAAATGGTCATCAGTTACTAATTTTCTCTTGGAAAACATCATCCTTTTTGATGATGCAAAAGTAAAGGATGGCATTTATAAACATGGGCCCTATGACAACACAAAGATCTGTTCTTCAGTTTAAAAAGGAAAATTCTACAGAAACATTTACCTCTTTTTGCAAATAAAGTTTCCAGGCTCATGGGAAGGGTATAAAGAGAACTGACTGATCTAATGTTGATTAGAGCACAGGCAATTTATCATGGTCAATCATTGTTCAAATATCCTCCTACCAAAAATAGACTAAAAAATAACTACCCGTGCCAGGTCTGTGCTGGAGATGAAATAAAGGGAGCAGGTGTCTATGATCACAGCTTCAGCAGGGTGGGGAAAGAAGTCCTTCAGTCCATCTCATTAATTTGTCAATGTGCAACAGATTCAAAGACAAAATGTTTGCCCAAAGGTGTGAGTTTTGGGTTTTTTAAATGTGTTATCTTGAGCTAAAGTAGACATTTTTTTCTCTGTAACATCAGACATTTGCATGAGTGTCACTCCTTGCCACAACTGTTACTAAAATGTTTTGTTCCTCCTCGTGAATAGAAATGTCTCTTAAGTTGTAAGCCTGGGAACCTAGAGAGAGACATAAGGAAATTTTTTTAGCTGCCTTTTATGCAAGGAGCAATACTCCATTTACAGAACTAGATAAAATGCTCTGAAGAACAAGTAAAGGGACCACAGGTTTAAAAAAAAAAAGCTTTTTGTGACTGTCTGGCTTTTGAGGAAAAAAAGAGCTACTCCTGTGGGTTGGGGAAATCACATGCAATTTTATTTTGGTGATATTCAGCTATCTGAAATAAAACAGGATTTACAAAGCATTGACAGTCTTGAGCAGTAATCAGAGCCTTGCCATTTCCCTGTGGAAGGATGCAGATTACCATTTTGTAACTGACTGAGCTGTAGAAGTAGTTTGGCAAAAATATTTTGGCTATGAAAGTGTAAGCACTTCACTTCCACAATGTTTGAGCACCCTTAAGCACTTGTCTTCTGAATAGTTGCAAGAAATAAATTGCTCTTTGTTCCTTTTTGACTCATGGGGTCGTGGAACACAGATTTTATGTTATGTTTTGGTCAGTGATTTGCTTTGTGATTGGTGACTTCAGCTGAAGAGTGCCCAAACAAGCAACTAGACCATCATTTTCTTTTTTACACATTCAATAAACATACTTCATGGAAATTTCAAATACATATATGTCAGGTTTTTTGCATGATCTTCTTTAGTACTACTACAGAAGAAAACTATAAGGAAAAAAAAAATCAAACAAAAAATGTCCACTAGGGTTTTGTTTGTATCTAGCAGGTATTTCCTTTCTGAATGTGATTAAAATGCAAATTTCCTTCTTGGTACTGCCAGATTAGACTTCTGGAGACCTCACTTTCTGCCAGCCTGCTCCAGGTAGGAAGATGAATGTTTCTTTAGCAAATATGGGAACAGGCCACCCGTGCAAGTCAGAAATAGATTACTGGCTCCACATGACAGTGAATGGCAGGAGAAGTGCTCAGGCTGCTTTCCTATGTTGTATGGGAAATGGTGTAATGATGCTGTACTTTCCAAGAGGGTAAGGATTCAATCCTCTTTCAGATCAGAGAGGATATTGTCCTATCTTCTCTCCACAATGAAAATTTTTAAACTGTATTATTAATGGTAACAATGGACAAAATGAGTTCTCTTCAAGCCTGTGTGTCAAGCAGAGTAACATACAACAAGCCTTACTGTGGATCATTTTTCTCTTGCGCAGATGATAAAAATAAACATAAACCTTATCAAATGGGCTGACCAAAGGATATGGATTGTTTATCAGCCTCTCCTGTGACGCCAGCAGAGTCTGGAACATCCCTTTGCCCTCTCAGAGCACAAATGGCATGCTCTGATTGCTGCCTTCATCGGGACAGGAAAATTATGACCTTGGGTCTGAGTTACGCACACAAGCATTTAAAGATGGGGAGGAAACAGGCTAAATCTGAAGGCAGCCTAAATTAAGTCTGAAATTTTAAGAAAAGTAAAGGCATATTGGATGAAGTCTTGTGGAAGTGACTTCATCCAATATTCCATTTTCTGCATCATCAGAGAATGCAGAATTTCTTATTGTATAGAAACTAGTTGAAGAGTGCTGTTCTCTTTTGCAAAGGAGACCTTAACTGATTATCAAGTAATGCTGTTTAGATCTTTACCATCACTATGACAAATTATTAGAAGCTTGGATTTTTTTAAACATTTTTGTCTGTGTAATTCTGTGACTTAAAAAAATCTCTTTAATGTTTAAAATAAATCTAGTGTTGACTTTGTGCATATCTTTAAATGGCATTGGCTAGTTTGGATGGTCAGTTATGATGATTGTGTGTATGGGTTTGGCTGTATGGGTTTTATGTGATTTATCAGTCTCTTGAAGTTGCAAGTCCCCTTGAATCTCAGTCATACCACTGGATTCTGGAGTAGTGTAGCACTGTCAGGAGTACTTTGAACTCCTGTCATTGTCGTGTTTGATGAGGCAGAGGACCTGGTGACAATGAAAACTTCTTGCTTGTGCTCTTGAAGTCTTTACTCTTGTTGAGCTGCATTGGAAAACTGATGTTTTCCTTAGAATGACTGTCTGAATGAATAAATACATGTAAAATGTTGCCATGCTGGACAAGAACAGGAAATCCTTGACGTGGTGTTGCCAGTATCCCATCTAGGCAAACATTATTCTACTAATCATCAGTGCTATGGCACTGAGGCTGTAACAGTAGCTGGTTTGATTTAGATGTACTTTAAATGTGTTGTTTAGTAGACATGGTCTTTTATAAGAATAGATGAGCTGAAGAAATGGCTGNTAACAATGAAAACTTCTTGCTTGTGCTCTTGAAGTCTTTACTCTTGTTGAGCTGCATTGGAAAACTGATGTTTTCCTTAGAATGACTGTCTGAATGAATAAATACATGCAAAACCTTGCCATGCTGGACAAGGACAGGAAATCCTTGTCATGGTGTAGCCAGTGAAGCCCCTGTATCCCATCCAGGCAAACAGCATTCTACTAATCACCAGTGCTATGGCACTGAGGCTGTTACAGTAGCTGGTTTGATTTAGATGTACTTTAAATGTGTTGTTTAGTAGACATGGTCTTTTATAAGAATAGATGAGCTGAAGAAATGGCTGTTCTTGTATTCATACACTGTCTACAAATACAGTGTGAGCATTCAGTCCAACCCTTCACAGGTGCAGGTCACTTTATAGGGGATATGTGGAAACTAAGGGTCTTCTGATCATCTCTACACCTTCTACTGCAACAGTACAGACATATTCCCTTAGCATCCTGTGGCAAGCTTATGGATCAGAATCATAGAATCATAGAATAATTGGGGCTGGAAGGGACCTTAAAGATCATCNCTGGCCTTAAACACCTCCAGAGAGGGGGCATCCACAACCTCTCTGGGCAACCCATTCCAGTGTTTCACCACCCTCACTGTAAAGAATTTCTTTCTTATGTCAAGTCTAAATCTACACCTTTCCAGTTTAAATCCATTGTTTCTGATCCTCCCATCAGATATCATATTAAAAAGTCCTTCCCCTGCCTTTCTGAGCACCCCCTCAGATATTGATAAGTTACTCTGAGGTCCCCCCTGAGCCTTCTCTTCTCCAGGCTGAACAACCCCAACTCCTTCAGCCTAAGAAGACAGAGTATCTTAAAACATAAACACCATAAAAGAGAGAAAAGTAGTTACCAAACTTTTTGGTTGCTGGTGTCTGCAGTGCTAAATGGCAAAAAATGAGATGGGAGCCACATTCCTGCAGAGGACTCACTGATGAAATATTTCTGTTGGCAGCCATCCGAGTGTATTTCTAGCCTGAAATTCTTGTTGGTAGGTATGCCTTGGAGATTTCCCCTTGCAAATATAGTTAGTTGCTCAACTTCTCATTCGTTTCTGATGGATCCCAGAATAGCATCCTGCCTCTCTGAATTGCTGGGGGCTTTCTGCTGCTTCTGAGAGGACACTAAATGAACAAAAGTGAATGTAATGATTTAGGCCCCAAGTCAATAAAATGCCCAATCATCACATGTTGTAAGCTAGATGCTGGCTTATGTACTTTCAAGCTTTGTTTTTTCTGTTTATGTCAATGCACATGCTTTTTAGTACTTCAACTGCAGGAGCAGACACTAGTAGCTTAAAGTGCATTGTTGTAAGAGAAACACAATTTGTATGCCTGTAAATAGTGATCCAGAGTGCTGTGATTAAATAACTAACACTAGCATGTTCTTTGAAGTTATGTAAATAAAACCAGCTCAAGAAAATTGCTCCTTAAATATAAGCTGGTCCCATTTGTGCATAGTTAGAAAAAGGAGAAAAGCATTTGTTTAAAAATGTTAACAGATTTACATTGTAAAGCATAAGGATGCTATTTTTGGAAGTATTCTTACTAGCAATTAAAAATAAAAATAAAACTTGACCTGGTTAGTCACACTGGTAATTTGCTTATGTGGGGTTTTTTCAGCCTTATTATTACAGTGCATCTGTTTTTAGTTAAGGCAGTGCCCAGTTTTGATGCACTCCTTTATCAGATAACAGAAAACCATACTCATAGCTTTAGTTGTCTTCCTTTCTCTTTGAGATATAGAAAGCTTCTTCCTTAGTCACAGCAAATAAACCATTTGTGAGCTGTGTGTGGACTTCTAGTTGCCTGAGTTTTCTGTCTCCACCTTTTTTTATCTTTTCTTGTTTTCTGTCTCCACCTTTTTTATCTTTTCCTGTTTTCTGTAATACTGGGAGAGGTGAGTCAAGAAGTTAGAGAATACAATTAAGGATTAAGAGAATACAGGTTGCAGTTTATCTATTAATTCCTGTGAAGGTAGTTCATGGTTGATACCTGCTGCCTTGTACAGTCCAGCTTTTGTCCTTGTTTACTTTTAGATAGAACTGTCACTTAGCCTGTGGAGAGAATCACTCAGCCTCTGGGCTGCTGAAAAACCACTCATTTTTTTATACACTAATGATAATACTTCAAATGCATTAGTTTCAGATTTAAAATGAATAAATAAAAAGAAAAAAAAATTATATGCTCCAAAATTCAGCAGTTTATTGCTTTGGTAACTGCTTTAAAGGCTGAAGAAGGAGCTGGAAGTGAAGTGCAATTGTAACATACACTGTCCAGTCTGTTCATGACTGAGACCTGACTTGTGATGTGATAGAACCTCTGATTTGTTGACTGAAAGATTTTGTTTTCCTGCCTTTTATCACGTATCCTGCCATCCTGTTCTCTTGTCCACCAATCGACAGAGCAGAAAGTGCGTAGATGACTGTAATAGAGCTGTGCTATTTTTAGAACAGGCCCTGAGCCCAAGTTTGATCCTATTTTTTGACCTCTCAGAAGCTTAAGCTCATCTAAAATAGTCTGTCATCTCTGCTTGTGGCATTGGGATTCCAGCATTTGCAAATTACTTTTCATTTATTAATTCCTTTTTGTAGTGCTCTTCAGATTGAAGTGAATGTAAGAGCTTTTCCCTCCCAGAGTCTTTTCATGATATAAATATACCTGGTGAGAGTTGGTTAGAATGGAAATGCTGTCTGAACATGGACTCACTCTGTATTCTTCCTGCTTCTCCATGGTTTTAGTTCAAATTATGAGTTGTTCCCCGTGCATTTTTTCCCCATTGCACAGTGGCTTGCATAAAGGCTAAAAACAACTCTTCTTTTGTGAGCAATTCGTCCAGAAAAATGGGGACCAGACTTGCCCCTTTGTCCTAGGGAGTTTAAGCACTTGCCTCTGGCTACCAAGAGCAAGAAGAGGGAGATCACAGAGGCTGCCACATCTGTCTTCTGAGTGGTGGCCTTGCTGGGCAATTGCTGTACCCTCCAACTCCACTTGTTTCAACCTGTCCATGGCACAGGCTGCCCAGCAAAACAGTAATTGCACATACAATTTGCCTAAATGACCTTGAAGCATGGCTAAAATCCCTCTTTGGGGATGATTCTGGTCTTAGGAATACCAGCTAGATACCTGTATTTACCAAAGTTTAGTTTGTGACACTTTTTTTTCAGCATTGTAGTGTATTATAAAGCTATTTTCAGTTGCTGTAGGTATCTGCATTAAAATTTTCTAGGTGGTTTGCCTAGCTAAAGACAGAGGTTATATTTAGTTGAAATGTGTTTTATTTCAGAATTCCAAATCCTTGCTTTCAATTGCATTGTGATTAATTTTCTCCTTTGCAGCCTGTAAATTTGCTGCTTCCACAAGGAAAATTAACATCAAGCAGCTCTTTGTAAGGAATCCTGGTTCTAATGAAATCAGACAAAACAATTCGAGTTTTCCTACTAACACCACAGTTTTAACTTCTTAGTATTGCTCCAAATTCACAGTCACAGTCAAAGCAGCTCCCAGGCTGGTGCATTGATAATATCTTGGTCCTTATCAGAGTTCAAGATAAGGAATAAAGTTGGATGAAAACCAGATCTGGGTTGGAAGAAGCATTTGGAAAACAACAGTAGAGGACTGCACTTTACTACCATCCTAGCCAGCTAACTAGGAAGGTTTTGTGTGGTTTCATAACTGTTATTGACTGGCAGGAGATGTGACCTTTTCATAGCACAGCAGCAATCAATTTGGGACTGTGAGAATCACACTGTTTCTCCATGTGTTTGATTACTCCCAAATTCCAGAGGTGGAGGAGCTGGGAGAGGATGGAGATGGGCAGTGCAGCAGCACAGACTAGAATGTTCCCACAACCCAACATGTGGCTGGCATCTCACATCTACTCCTTGGCTCTCATGTTAAAGTGAGACTTTTTTAGTGCTTTTTGTAAAATATTTGTTCTTGGCTGAGGTTCCAGTGGCTTGCAGTGGCAGTTCTCTAACTGTATTGATTGCATGATATTTCAGAACAATGCTTACTTGATTCAAAATGTGACAGTGTCATTCTAATTCACACAGGGAGTTTTCTTATACATAGAATCATAGAATAGTTTGGGTTGGAAGGGACCTTAAAGATCATCAAGTTCCAACCCCCCTGCTATAGGCAGGGACACCTCCCACTACATCAGGCTTTGGAGATCTAATTCTTTGATTTAAATGCACCTTTGAATAGCAAAATAAACCAAACACATGTAGGAGGTTTTTTTCACCAGGATTTTTTTTTTTCTCAATATGTTTAGAGTGCACTACATTGTCCTACTCTTGCAGAACATTAAAAGCATCTTGTAAAAATGATGCATCTGGGAAAAACCCCATATTTTGGAGGAAAAATACCAAATGAATGTATCTCTGCTTTTCAGAAGAGGGTTATTTAAAGGAAGAAAGTTATTTTTTGTGTATAAAAATAATTCTAATCTTATATTTTATTCACTTCTAATTATTCCTATGAGTTAATCAGCAATTCTTACTAAGTATGAATAGCTTTGAAGTTACCACAGTTTGTCTCTAGGTCTGAAGGATGTAACTTAGAGTCATACAACAAAACCTGCCTTAAGTTTGTGCTATAGAAGTGATAGAGTTTTCTTTCCAGAGACATGGCTGCTATTGATAACTCATTTATAGACTGTTGCAGAGGTTAAAACGTGCACACTTTAGGCTTGAATTTTGTTATCACTGGATTTTTCAAAGCCCATTCCTTAAAATGTAGAGTGTTCTACTACTTGAGTAGATATCTTGCCCTGTGACATTGCCAAGCCACCCTTGAACTTCTTCACTAAACTTAGTATCTCAGGTAGTTGAGATTCCATTTTCCAATGGTTTTCTGAACTTGTTCTTTTGACATGTCTTCCCATCCTTAGTTTTCCTACATTCTTTTCCAGTTACATGTTCTGGAACAAGTTACAGTATCCCAAGAATATACTCTTTGGTATCTGCCTATCACCTCACTACTGTTACTTAATATAACCTTGTTGAATACATCCGAGGACTTTATTAGCCTTTTTGGTCCTAGTGTAATCCTAGGAGCTCATATTTAGTTGGCTGTCTTCTACTGTGATCCTAAATCCCTTGCACGGCCACTGGATTCCTCTGAGAGGTTCTCCATGCAGAGAGCAGGGCCTACATTTCTTGGCTTAAATCCCCCAAAACTCCTTAAATCCCCAAAACATCTTAAACCTAGGCGTACATTACAAGCTAGGGAGAGTGTTTCTCTTGGTTTTCCAGCCCTAGGGACTTCATAGAGTGTGGTCCACAAACTCACAGCGTCTAGGCTGGTTGACCTGCTGGGCTAGGATACCCACCATCAAGAAATGATGTGCAAAATGTCATCTGGTGGTACAGATTATCTCCTTACTAGGTGTGCAGCAAGCTTGAAATGCCTCAAGTACACAGATTATACTGCAAGCTGCAACAGGTTATGTACTGCAAGCTGTCATGAATTAGGTACTCTAGGGTTCTTTATATGGATCCACTTGCACAAGATGTAACATACAGCCCATGTATGTATGTCCATGGGTCTAAGAACCTTGGGCATCAGTGTGAAAGACCTGGCAAATCTCACACTGCTTGTACATCTCCTTGCCTTGTATAATGGCATAAAAATGTCCAAGTGCTTTGCTGGTCTGAGACATTTGTTTGTCAATATCTGGTGTTGCTTTTGGCTACATAGCTTGTATTGTCTGTGTGCAATTTACCTAGAATCATAGAATAGAAGCATAGAATGTGTTGAATTGGAAGGGACTTTCAAAGGCCATCTAGTAGTGAGCAGGGACATCCTGCACTAGATCAGGTTGCACAGAACCTCATCAAACCTGGCTCAACAACCTCTGTGGGCAACCTGTTCCAGTGCCTCACCACCCTCATGGGGATGAGCTTTTTACTACTGTCTAATCTAACCCTGTCCTGCTCTAGTTTCAAACCATTGCCTCTCATCCTATTGCTCCATGCCCTGGCAAACAGCCCCTCCTCATTTTTCCTGTAGCCTAACAGCAAACAAAAAGCACCTGGGCTCCATTGGAAACTCCCAGGTGCTCCCACTTTGCCTCCTCCACCCACTCTCCTATTTCCCAGCCCTAGATGAGGGCAGTAGCCATCATTCCCCCCCAAGAGTCTGAGGGTTGCTTCTCCCAGTGTCACTGCTCCAGGGCATCATTGGTGAGTCGCATATCCAAAGGGAACGCGGTGGGAGGAAAAGGGAGGGGTGCTTCTGATTCCCTGGCTGGTTAGGTAGGAAGAGGGATGCCTGGAAAAGTTGTTGGTGACCTCACTGTTGCCCATGTTGCTGGCTAGGCTGTTGATAAAGCTGCAGTGTATTAAAAATAATTATCAGTTTGTTCTTTTCAGTTATGGAGTGGGGTGTTGGTGTCCTCTTGTGCTGGCTGCTTCATCCAGAATTCAGAGGAAAATGGTGAAATGGTCTCAGATCTATGAGAGGGCAAAGGTTGCCATGGGTTATTTTAGCATTGTTATTTTGCTCATGGCTAGCAGTAAATCTGTAAATTAGATTGGTGACTTTAGTTACAACAATCTTAATTGATAGCTGTTTTTAGGGGGACTTTTTTTGTAATTCTTAATTATCTGAGTGTTGTGATTCAGGAAGACACCTTAGAATTAAGGCTTGTGCTTAATCAAAGTGTTGTTGAGGTGTTGCCCTGAATCTGGGACATAATTTCTAGTAGGCTTATTTATGTGCAGGGAAAAGGATGTTTTAAGGGGCAAAAGAAGTGATAAGTCATCAGCTAGTTACCAAAACCCTGAGCTAATTTGCATGAGAAAGCTGCAAGGCACTTTGTATTGTTACACGAGAGGCGATAGAGACCCATCCATTTATCTAGCCTTACGCTCCTCGTCCTCAAAACTCTGTAGAGTATTATTCTCCTATTGTCTGTCAGAAAATCCCCTACAGCCAGAGATACGTCTCTCTTTGTCACAGAAAATTCCTTTGAAGCTGGAATTGAGTTTAAGCACGCGGGGAAGTGCATTTTTGTCCTCACTTGAAAAATACCCATCCCGTGGGCTCACAGCACTGCAGAGGGAGAGCATCGTGTGTTCCAGCAGAGGCAAAGCCAAAGGTTTGCCACAAAGAAAACTGATCAAGATGTTCCTGCACTATGTCCGTCCAAGAAGAGCACATGAATTAATTGATTCATCGTTACTCCCCCAGGGGTTTGGAATACGACGCCTTAGTTGCAGGAGGGAGCAAAACCAGTATGCTTGATCATCTCCCCTGGCTTCTTCCTGCTCCCAAACCATCTGCTTCTCTGTGGTAATAGTCTTCTGCTGCTTGTTAGCCTAGTTAATCCTCTAGCATAAGCCCTAGTAATTTATGCTGGATGTTTGGGTTTCACATGGTACTAATGGTATCTAATGAACTGTGGCTACAGAAACATCTGTTCTATGCAATAGTTAATTTTTTTTCTTTTTTTTAAATCCTGCTGATCAGACATACAAAAAATAGTAAGGACTTTCTTAGGCTGCAGAGATTAGAACTCAAATCTCAAGCATAGCAATAGGCCAGATTTAACATTGCCCATGCTACCTTCATTTAGCTCCCATTTTTTATGCACAGTAAGATGTTGTTGCATGTTGATAGAATCATACAATAGTTTGGGTTGGAAGGGACCTTAAAGATCATCAAGTTCCAACCCCCCTTCCATAGGCAGGGACACCTCCCACTACATCAGGATGCTCAGTGCCTTGTCCAGCCTGGCCTTAAACACGTCCAG
>VZTY01019505.1:21864-34975 GCA_013400935.1 Turnix velox
GCTGAGTAGAGGGGCAAAATCCCCTCTCTGGACCTGCTGGTCACACTCCTCTTGATGCAACCCAGGATTTGGTTGGTGCCTTCTTGGCTGCAAGTGCACACTGCTGGCTCATGTTGAGTTTGTACCTCCAAGTCTTTCTCTTCAGAGCTGCACTCAAGCCACTCTCCACCCAGCCTGTGTCTGTGCTTGGGATTGCTTCCACCCAGGTGCAGGACCTTGCACTCTGCCTTGTTGAACTTGCTGAGGTTGGCTTGGGCCCACCTCTCAAGCCTGTCAAGGTCCCTCTGGATGCCATCCCTTCCTTCAGGTGTATCAACTGCACCACACAGCTTGGTGTCATCTGCAAACTTGCTGAGGGTGCACTCCATCCCACTGTCCATATCTCCTACCAAGATGTTCAATAGCACTGGTAATGTTCATGTCCTGGTTTGCACTGTGACACCCCCTTACCTGTTGCTGTTCTGTCACTGACCTGTGCAGAGCTGGATGTCTGCAGGGCTTTGCTGCTGCTCCAAGAGGAGTGAGTCCTCCTGAAGAAAATTTGGGATAGGGAGAAAAGAAGGTGAGGAGGTGGGACTGTAGAGCAGCAGTAAGTGCTAATTTGCGGATCCCATGGGGAAAACCCTGTTGTCAGCTGCTGCACTCTCCATCTGTCTGAGAAATAGATCCTAACTCTCTGAGCAGGACTGGCTATTTGGCACATGGAGGAAGCAAAGGCTTTGGATGGTGGAGGAGATGCAAACATTCCAGGTGCCATTATGTATCCAAATGTCAGAGGAGTGGCACAGCGCTTTGTTATTATGGATTTTTTTCTTCTTTGTAATCCAATTCTGAGAAGTTTAAAAAAAGATGATTGTCTTTGGCTACAATCTGTTGTGTTAGTTGAAGAGCAGACAGGCTGTCCTTTTGCCAAAAGGCAGAACAGAACCTCAAGTACTGGGGGGGATTCTTGAGTCTTGGATAGCAAAAGTTGCTGTAGGTAGCTAAGAACTTAATGTGTTTCTAGAATGCTCTAAGATGACGTCTGTATAGGCTTTAGTAGAGAGAGGAATCACATTTCTGTGACATCTATAAGCAGGGGGGATCTTGTAGTAACTTATCAATACCTGAGGGGGTCCTACAGAAAGGCAGGGCCAGGACTTTTGAATGAGATACTTGATGGGAGGAGCAGAAATAAAGGATGTAAATTAGAAGGGAATAGATTCAGACTTGACATAAGAAAGAAATTCTTTACAATGAGGGCGGTGAGACGCTGGAACAGGTTGCCCAGAGGAGCTCTCTGGAGGTGTTTAAGGCCAGGCTGGACAAGGCACTGAGCAGCCTGATGTAGTGGGAGTTGTCCCTGCCTGTGGCAGGGGGGTTGGAACTCGATGATCTTTAATGTCCCTTCCAACCAGAACTATTCTATGATTTTATGGTTCTATGATTATAATTTTGGTAGGTGGGTGCTAAGGCTGATTTGTGAAGGTACTGCCAGGCTTTGGTCACCTGCATAACCATCTATATGAGTCAAAGAGGGACTCGGGGAAGCAAAGCACCATCTGTAACACTGAATTGAGACTATAACCTACATGTACCTGGGTGTATTCATCAGCAAAGAAGGTACTTTTGAAATACCATTATGGTAAATAAACTTAGTGTGGCATGTGTGATACCTGCCGAAGAGGAGGGAGCATAGTGATCTTGTCTGATGCACCGTCACACTCTGCCTTCCTGAAACTGCTGTATCTTAAACGACTGAGAAAGATGCCACGTAAACTGCCTAATGCTTCTAAAAATAAGTGTGAGCTGCTCAGCCTCTCTCCAAATTTTAGCTGGGCAGCCAAAGAGCACCCGGTGGGTAAAACGTGCCTAACGTGCTGTGCTGTAAGAATTGTATCGGGAGTGCTAAATCCGGAACGGCTGCTTATAGCTGCACAAAGCCTTGTCCCTGATTAACGTCTTCACCCCCACGTTGTGCTGTGCCCCTCTGTCCCCTCCCCGGCCCTGTTAGGCTGAGAGATGGGGTCTGTGCCGGGCAGTGTCCCGGCTCCCCCCACAGCGGCGTAGCCAGAGAAACGGGCAGCGAAAATAGAGCAGCAGGATGGCTGCGAGTGGGCGAGGCACAAACCACACTGCCAGCACTAAACCACACTGCCAGCACTACCTCCCGCCCTTATTTTAGGACCGATACAGCGGCCCTGGCGTTTTTTGGTGGTTTTTTTTTTTCTTTGACTCGCTTTTTCCCAAAGTACTCCCCGGGGGGACGGTGCGGTAGGTGCCAGGAGAAGAGTTGGGGTCTGTCCCTCTTCCTGCTTTCCCTCTCCTCCTTCCTTAGCTCCGAGACGGGCCGGGCAGGGTGAAGGAGTTAATGGCTTTCCAAGCCGAGGAGGATGGGGGCCGGCGTTTTGAAAGACAGAGCCCGGACAGCTGTGTTTGCTGTGGTATTTTTAAACGCATTAATGCAGGCTCCAATCACCCGGCCATGCTTGACCTATTTTTGGCTCAGGCCGGCCATTGTTCTATTTCTGCCGCCGCTGGGCCGTGCGGGTGTCAATTCAAATGCAAATGAGTTCTCGCTGCCGCCGACTTGTGCCGCTCGCCCTCCGCGCAGCGCCGGCAGCACTGGGGCTCCCGCTCCGGCCTGGGGTAATTCACACTCCCCATCCCCGGAGAAGAGGGCTTCTAACTGTTTCGGATGTTTTTTAAGAGACTGTGTTTCCCACCTTCCACCCGCTCCCCCCTCCATCAGCAGCTTTGCCTGAACGCTCCGAAGCGCGGAGAGAGATTTCTTCATTTCTTCTTCTTCCACCTGCCGCTGGCTGCTCCGAGCCCCCCGCACCCTGACGGCTCCTTTCCAGCAGCAGGCGGGGGCTGCCGGGAGGGGATTTGAGGTGTTTTGTTTTGGTGGTTATTTTTTTGTTCCCCTCTTTTTTTTTTTTTTTTTTTTTTTCTTCCTTCCCCCTTTCTCCCCTCCCCTTCTCCCGATAGATACTTGTGCAAATGCTAATTGCCGAAGCGTGTCCTCTTAAACCCTGGCTGGAGGAGGTAGGACGGCAAGAGGGTGGTCGTGCCTGACGCCCCTGTTACAAGTGCAGTGATGAATCTCTGCTGTAGCTGAAGTGCAGACTGGTCGGAATATGCTGCAGACAATTTACGAGAGTGAATCGTGTTTTTCCTCAGATGGAGTTTCTGGACGCGACCAGCTCTTGGCTCAGCAAAGAATGCACAGTATGATCAGCTCAGGTAAGAGACGGCTCCCTTCGTCACACTTCAGTGGCTAAGCAGGAAAACACAGCCAAGAAAACACCCCTCCTTTTAAGAAGTCACTTTATTTTTGGGCACTTTGTGTAAGTTATTGCTTAATGTTTATCATAGTGTGTTAGATAGAAGCTGCTGCTGCTTTTGCGGGAGTTTGTCTCCTCTCCAGCCAGAGCAAAACGCTCCCAGCCAAAATCTAGTTAGGGATTCCTCGTTTGTTTAGTTGCCTGGTTGAAAAAATGGGGCTCGTGGTTTCCTCAGACAGCCCTTGGCAGGAGTTAGACCCCCTCATAGGCAGTCCTCGTAATACGTCTGTTGTAAACAGGATTTGGTCTTTCCGCGAGTTTTCTCCGTACAAAGGAAGTTTAACGCTCATTCCTTTCTCTTTTCATTGCAGTGTTACTTTAGAATGTCTTTAGTATGCGCGGCTTGTTTTGTTACTTTAAAAATATCTCTGAACCTGGTGATGATAGTCAAATGTAATGACTCACTGAGATGTAAATTGGATGTGTTTTTTAATTAAGGGATTTCAGTGCTGCTCTGGAAGAACAGTGGTTTTGAAACTCCACTTGTATTTTCTGGTTTCTTTGCCAGCTGTGTTTGAAACCTGCAAGTGATATATTGAGGATGTGTTAAATTGGAAGAGTTGTTGCCATTCAGATAAAATGTCAGTTTAGACAGACTAAAAAAGTCAATTTCAAGTTACCCTTGCCCATTCTCTCAAGCTCTGCAAATTCCAGTTCTGATTTTATTGGGCTGTCATTCTGTCTTCTGGGGCACTGTTATGTTTTGGTTTTTCTTTTTTTATTCCTAGTTTTCTGACTTTTGTTTTTTACAACATTGGCTTGATGGAGGACCCATGTCTAGAATGTTTGCAGGGACTTAAGTCTTAGTTTATCCTTTTACATCTTTTCCTTCCTTTTTCTCTCTTTCACAAAGCTTGCCAATACTTCCCCTTTTTTAGGATTTTTATGTATGTAGACCACAACTTTTTTCACATCCTGCCTATTCTGGTACACCTGTTGAGCCCTTGTTTGTTTGTTTTAAAGAAACAGTTTATTTTCCTGCTTTAAAGAAAAAAAGCTTAAACTTTTGCTCATGTTTCTGTCATACAGTGCAGACTTTTAATTTCAGATCTGAAAATAGATCACTGAAGTAGAGAATATCCCATTTAAAAGTTAGGTGCAGTTTCAATTATTAAGAACATAGAGGCTTCCAACTGGTAATGTTGATTGGCAATTTTTTCTGTTCCTTTATAAATCTGAAGGATTGCTTTGTTTCTTTTTGGATCTCTTGAGTAATTTGCTATTTCTCTAATTTCTAAGAAGTGATGTTGATCATCATTTACAGTTCCTTTTGCCAGGGACAGAAGTCAAGTGAAACACTTGTTTACAAATATGACCAACAAACCTCTAGCAAAGGGAGTGAATAAAAAGCAGAACTTCCTCTGAATGTGTCACAGTTCTGCAAAATCATCTGCAGTGCCAACCTCTTGTTCAAGAATTATTGGTTTGGGTTTTTCTCATTTTCCTGAACAGCTTAGCAGGTGTTCAGTGCTTTTGTATTGAGCAAATAGGTAAGACTGACTGCTCCCCCTCCCTCCTGATGTTTTTTTTCCTAATACTTTGTCAAGTAGAAGTTACCTGTACACAAGTGAAAGTCTTTGAGTTACTATGTTGCCTCGTGACTGACAACAAACATTCCTTGAGCAGTAGCAATTTCCTCATTTGAAACATGAGGAAGGGAGGTAATTTTCTTGAAGTTTATAGCTCTGCTTTTCTTCAGTGGAGACAAGAATGTTGTGTAACAGTTTTTACTTGATTTTGCATTAGGCCAAATAGCATATACAGTTTCCCCTAGAGTATCAAGTAGAATAGAGTGGGTTTTTAGAAGCCTTGTCCAGGTAAGAGATGTTTAAATGTATGTTCTGTAGAACAGAAAACATTCCTCAGTGTTTCTGTTGGTCTTTACAGAGCACACCTAGATTGCATGTAGTTGACATTATACATAGTTAACTAGTTTCAAGATGGAGATGTCATATATTATGCAAGTCTGGCTTTTAAACTGGGCTAGAGAACAGGTTCAATGGCCAATGGATATGTATTTGCAAAGCAAACTAAGAAATTCCTGACAGTAGCAGACATAGGATATACTTCTGTTACATGAAGCAGTTCTTCTGGTATTCCCTCAATTACTGCTTTGCCTGTCTCCATCCCTGCTTGTAAATCATACTATGAATGAGATGATCTGGATAGGTACCAATCAAAAGTCTAATTATGAATGGAGCAATCTTGATCTGCGCTGACTCAAGAAGCTGCATAATTTGCAGACACCTACACCTCACTGCAGAGAGCAGTTCCAGCTATCTGGAGAAGACTGAACTAGATTCTGCCTTATGGTGCTGTTGCTAAAATGCAGCAGTAAGTGCTGTGCATCTTTAGTTAAGAAAATGATGCTGATATGTTCTCAATTGATGGTGTGATCATTTTAGTTTATGGACTAGATCTGGAATGTAAAAACTTTAGCTGGAAGTACTATTTAACTATGCTGTTTTTATTTTACCCAGAAGTCCCAAATTCCATTTGTGTGCAATACCACAATGTGCCCTAACATTGGGCTGAGCTCTTACTTTGGCAGAATTTAAGGAATAACTTTGTCCTTAAAAGAGCACATGATGCAGCACAGTCCATAGGAAGTATTAAAATATAGCCAATAAATAATGCAGGGCTACATTACTCATATATAGGGGAGTTATGTGAAGCAGAAGAAAGAATCTACCCAGCCATGGTGTCTTTAGGTGGTAGAAGTAGTAATACAGAGTTCATCAACTTCTGGTGATTGAATATATTGTGCTGTTTTTCCAGAGATTAAGGTTGCCACATTTGTTTCACAGGCCCTACTTTGAGGAACACTTTTGCACTGGCCTGCCTGAATTACACCTTGTCTTTTATTGGATAAGGCATCCTCTGCTTCCTGTTCAAAGCTGTTGTGTTGAAAAATCAGGAGATCTTGAGCTTAAAGCCTCGGCTCGTCACTGAGGCGACAGGCAACCTGAGCAAGTTATGCAATGCTGCTTCTGTCAGCTAACCCTTCTGTGAAATATGGAAGGTGATATCTGTCAGCCTCAGGAGTCTATAGAGCAAAAACTATTCCAGAGGGAATATAGTGATTCGGGGTGATTAATTTGATTGACTTCATCTACCTACAGGCTTGCAGAACACCTGCGATTTCACAAACGTAGTGAGTGCATGTAGTCACAGGACTTGGTTCTCTGCACGAGTCAGTTGAATATAAATGCCAATGCAGCATGTATTATGTTGTATGTGGGTGGGTGGGTTCTCATGATCTCCCCTCAGCAAACCCCCATGTACAAAATTTATCTCATATATTGCATAATATTTACTTTTTTTTTTCTGCCCAAAAACCCTTTTGCTTGCTCAACTTCCTGTGGAGAGACTGCAGAGAGCTAATTCATTTAAGGATTTGCTCTGATATTCATGGAAATCTTGGCATATTTCTTTATCCAGACTGGGTAACATGACTTCTCACCATATATGCAAAATTTTGCATCTCTATCTCAAGCAATAACTCTTCAGAGAGAGCAAGAATAGATATGCTGAGCTTTTACTTTGTGGTTCTCTTTAGAGCAATGAAAAAAAGTAGAGTGTGAAAATTTAGTACAGAGAAGTTCTGGGTTACAGCCAGAGAGGCTTTTTCAATGCCTGCCATAAAAGCTAGGTAGAAAGAATAAAGAAATTTGCATCCTAGTAGTCACTGAAGTACTTGAGTTAATTCTTACAGAAGATTAAGGCCATAGTTGTAACAATTAATACAAGAAGAGATTAGTGCCACAGTCCTGCAGGTTTTAACTAGTTAAAATGTCATAAAATTTGAGTAGATTCTCTGCTTGTCAATGTTTACTGGACAAAACATTAGTTATAAATACAGTTGAACAAAAAATGGGGTAAAATGGAATAAAGCTGCTTTTTCTTTCAGGTATTGATAAGACATTGAGTACAGACTGATGTTGCCAATTTCATGTGTCCTCTAATGCTGTGAATATTGCTTTTTTACTTAAATCCCAGCTTCTGGAGCCATGTGATTATCTATCAGCCTTACCTTTTATTTGAACATACATTTATAGGTTGTGGCAAAAGCCTGGAAGTACAACATTGACAAGAATAGGAAACTACAAAAGTTGGAAAATAAAACAAAGAATACAGAACATAATTTCAAACCCAAATAATTGCTAATACTATTAAAAACTACATACAGAGATTCACTAGTATGGGCAGTAGGATAGTAGTTCTCCTGGTTTTGGTGTGTTGAGCTAAATTAATTCATGGGAAAAGAGCTTTTTGCTTGAGCTGTTTCTTATTTTAGCTGTTCAGCTTTGTGCCACCTGTTGGTTGGCACTGTTGGTTGTACTTGGACACACATGGTTTCAGGCAGTGTCTTTCCTGCTGCAGTACTGTGTACAGAATCCATGCACTTCATTAGGGTTTGTGTTGAATATGAGGAACACTTCTCACTCTTCTTACTATCAGAGCTTTAGTGAGACACCTGCTTCTGCACTGACTGCCCAGCCCCTTCCTTTGGCTCAGTCTTTGCAGAGAAAGCTACCACAAAGCAGAATTGATACAGGTGTTTCAGGCTGTATATACACATCAATTTCAGGTTTTGGTACAGAAGAAGGGGAAGGTTTCATGTTGCATTGCATTTTAACTATTCCTAATTGCTGCTGTATGTGCTAGACAGAATGGAGAAACTAATAGATAGCTTTTTGTGTGTTTAGCAATAATATCTAAAAGTCCGTTTCTGTGGATCTCTGTAACAGGCTGGCTCCTCTGGGTCAGTTATTCTTAGCCTGGTTATTTTCATCTTATGGTATTACAGGTCTAAGATTAGCCTGTTAGGCGTTATCATGCCATCTGAGTTACCTCCTAATATAACACTACACCGGAATGATTATTTATAGACAGAGCATTCTGTCATTTTTGCTTTATTTCTGGTGGTTTAAATAAAGAAGAGCAACACTGAAGCGAAACCACAGATTCCTTCCTGCTGCCAAAACAACATGATAACTGCCTGCTGGGGGCAGGGATATTGTTTAAAGAGTGTGTTTGCAGCAGATGCAGGCATCCTCTTTATCTCCCGCTCTTAGCCTAAAAGGAGGTATGTGAGGGTACCCGTGCTCCTGTCTCCTCTGGAGGAGGGAGGGACCTGCCAGATGGCTGCACCAAGTGATGGAGGAGTCAGGGCTGTGGTTGCCGATGAGCAAGAACAAGGATATCCAGGTGCTATTTTTAGAGGTTGGCACTGTCAACCTCCATGTTCAGTGTGAACATGTCACATATGCACACAGCTTCTCCAAAATGGACCTGTCTCGTTTTGTTATGTAAAAGTAATATCTGCTCTTCAATTAGCTCTCTCCCTGTTTTTTCACAGGCTAAGAGGGAGCTTCAGCATAGAATCATAGAATGGTTTGGGTTGGAAGGGACCTTCAAGATCATCTAGTTCCAACCCCCCTGCCACTAGACTATGTAAAATGTCAAAAAGATCTCGCCCTGAACCTGGAAAGGAGTCAGCACAATAAAATAAAATCTAAAAGCATACTGACATGTTTTCAGCTGGCTGT
The DNA here is from genome assembly GCA_013400935.1 of Turnix velox. Taxonomy (NCBI): domain Eukaryota; kingdom Metazoa; phylum Chordata; class Aves; order Charadriiformes; family Turnicidae; genus Turnix; species Turnix velox. Next base: position 30,743 of record VZTY01019505.1, read on the forward strand.
TCTTTAGGGCTGCTTCACAAACATCTCTGCTCCCCAGAAGAACTTGCAAACCTACTGGACAGCTGTTGTTCAGAAGCATGGTAAAGCACATGAACTTCCCCAAGGAAGTTCACAAGGATTTTTGGGCTTGCATGTGTTTAACTAGGAGCAAGATTTAGTGACAGTTTGGTAAAGACCATAAGAAAAAATAAAAAATCAAGTAGCAGATCTTCAGCTGGGTGTGGGTGACTGTAGTTGTTGCTCAGGTAGGTGGCAATTTATAAAATGGTGAAGTATTTGTGAATTATAATTATCTGATGAACCCTGTTTCTTTTTTTTTTATGCCTTTTTTCCTCATAAATAGATGTCATGTTTCTATCTCTGTCCACATTCTGCATGGAATCAAGGGACACATGATTTGTTCTACTTCAATTTGGTGTAAGGAGACTTGCAAAATTGGTGGAAGCCTTTGCATGGTTGAATAAGCCAGTGCTGGTTTAACACCCATTGTATAATAAGTAGCTCATTTCTTTTTGTCAGATCTGTGGATGATTGTAAAAGTACTTTGGCATTTAGTATAATCTGGGCATAGCCAGCACATCTGTTTGATTTGTTTTGTGTCTTCTGGTTGTAAACTCCTTCCAACTTGTGGAGGATACAAACAAGACAAGAGCTTCAAGAATTCAAGCCCTTTATGGATGAATGTGCTTGAAATGCAGAGTGCTTTGTTCTAATGATAACACCTTCCTTTGAGTAATGAAACTGAGTATCATCAAAGAGAGAGACAAGAGAAAGAAAGGAATGAATTCTTTGAAAATGCCAAATAAATAAATCATGTTTTTACAATCAAAGACTATTGTTCTCTTTCATGATCCCTGTGGTTGAAGGTACTCGTGCCACAGGGAGGAACTGCAGCTATTCAATCCCAGTGAAGTCTGGAATGGAATAATGAGGAAGCTTAATGTTAATTTAATAATTTCCTCCAATTGTCCTGTTCTTAATCCAAATTTCCTTTTTCTTTCTTAGTGCCCAAGGCCACCACCTTGTTGATGTGCAGTAACAGTATGAGACAGAGTTGGGAAAGCAGGCTGCTAGTACTTAAACTTGCATACAGACTCCTTTTTGGTGTCTGCTACTTCTGCTTAAATTTAGTAAACTTTGTTGGCCTTTTGTGTACCTTTTTCTTGCAAAGACAGTAAATTCTTAGTTTTCTTCAGCTCCTGGTCTGTTGGAGCTTTTGGTATTCTGATTTTAATTTGACCTTGAAGTTTTAAAATGCATAAAAGAATATGCGTACTACAATGTACCCAAGAAACGTAAAATACCTAGATTATTTTTATAGATTTCATGGTGTCAAAAATAGTGATGTATTTTAACATGAGGCACAGGCTCATGTAGGAATCGGCAAAGGGAAAATCATTATATGAACCTTTATTAGCATCTCTACTTTTACAGGTAGGTGCATATTGTTAAAGGATTTCATAGAAATTAAATTACTTGGAATGCTCATGATAAAAATTCTTGCCCAGCAACTGATGAAATACAGTTCAGGAAAGCAACTCATCAGTCCAGCTGTGTTGTGCATATGCTCAGAATCATCCCAAGCTATGAAGAGAGATCTACACATTCCATAGCACATGTCAGAAAGTTGCCATCCTTTTATTTTTGTCACTGTGTTCCTACAAGGCTCTGTTTCAAAAGAAAAAAAAATTACTCCATTGTTTCTTTCATGAGTTGACAATAGTTACCAGAGAAGACATTGTATAGGAAGTTCCTAGGGAAGTCTGTCTTAGGTTTCCTCAAGGAGTATGAGGGAAAGACTAGCAGGACACAGGTATATTTGAAGAAAATATGAGTTTTATAAATGAATTAGTAGTGTGGAGATGAGCTAAGCATTAAAATGTGGCAAGGTGCAGAAGATGGAAAAGAAGTCAGGGCAGTTGGAAGCACAATTCTAAATTGTCCATGAGCAGAGGAAAAATAGAGGGGAAAACCAGTTATAAAATCAATTCAACTCTAATGGGAGATTTTTCTGTCAGAAAAGAAAAACCCAAAACAAACACCCCTCCAAGGCTGTAACAAACAATACAGTGCAAAGTAGGAATATTTTAGAATAAACAAAAGTTGTTAAAAGCAGCTCTGGGCTTGTTGCTTTTGCAGTGGCACAACAAGCTAGTGTGCAGGGTGAAGTGTGGGGTGCTGTTTACACCCATGGTACAAATTCTGCTGCATGTAACCACCCAAATGGAGCTCAGCTTTCCTGGGGAACCTGCAGAACAAGCTCTCCAGAGTTTTGCCATAAATTCCCTTTACTGTGCCTCCTGCACCATCTCTGTCTTGCCTTTTCTGCTTGGTCTAGTAGTTTTCTTCTGAGCTCTTATTTTCTAAGTTTGGGGCTTTTTTTGTTTTGTTTGTTTGGATGGGGTTTTTTACCCCTCTTGTTCTAATCCATACTGGCAACTGGAAAGCTTACTGGGGAAAAAAAAATCCCTTCCAACCCAAACTATTCTATGAAAGAAGGGAGATTACAAATGACATCATCAAAGGGCTATAGGCAAAGAAATAATGCATCCGAATTAAACAATGGTGATGCTATAAATGGCTAAGGATACTGATACAGCTATTTTGTTTAGAAAATAAATGGTTTGAAATGGGAATATTTAGAAAAAAAATCACCCTTTGGCTGAAGTTCTCATACCTCATCTAAGAGTGAATAACTCTCTGGCCCCTGGTCATGCATAAATATATATATATGTGCTTGTCACTGGTCTGCAGATGCAATTGCAGGAGATATATACACAGACTTATCAACCATCTCACTTCATAGCTTTAAATCTATGGCTTTTAAAACCTGCCAGCAATTTCAGGTACTCTGTGTTTGTATTGGTATACTATTGTTAGGTCTGTCCTGCTGGCAAATACAGGTTTCAGGTGTAGGGCATGTTAGAAAACTCTTAGCAACCAAATAGGCTTTAGTATTTTCCTGTTGATTCTGAAAGACTTGAGTGAGCATAGAAATTTGAACTGTTCCTTTTTTGTTTGTTTGTTTTTTAACTTTCTACTTTCTATTATCTATGAATTCTCTGTATGTGGTTATGCAGGTGTAAGGCAGTGAAGAAGCTGTGTAGAGGTGGCAGTTGGCATTACTGGGGAGGAAGAGCAGCAGACCCATCTTGTCCTTGGTCATGGGGTCTTGTTCCTGCACAGAATAGTCACATCCCTTGTGCTGGCACAGACGTTCATGTGTCCATTGGAACTGATGGAGTGAATATCTGTCTCCAGTTCCCAGTGCTGCTACAGTGTGGGGAAGGAAAGCATCACCTTTAGGGTCAGAAGGGACATGAGCCAGGAAGGGAGTCACAACTGTTTCTCTCAGCTTCAGCTGTGGCATACAATGGCCCCAAATCCATGACAAACTACTGCCTGGAAAATCTTGCATCTGGAGAATACACCCCCTGCTCTTCTCAACATGAAAAGAGTAGAGACTAAAATTTCACACCCAATTAGCACCTTGTTAAACTCCAGCTAGCTACGTAGCACTTCACTATTCAGTATAATTTATGCTAATATTGTCCCTGTGAAGCTGTCAATAATTACCTTTCATCATCCATAGGCACATATCTGTTAGTGTGAGAGGAAAATATCCTGGTCATGGCAGACTGGTGAAGTTTCCACTGACTGGAGGAAGGGGAACATAATCCCCATATTCAAAAATGGAAAAAAAGAAGACCCAGGAAACTACAGGGCAGTCAGTCTCACCTCTGTTCCTGAAGGTGCTGCAAAAACACATGGAGGGTGACACAGAGGTGATTGGAGGTAACCAACATGGCTTAACCAGGAGCAAATCATGCCTGACCAATTTGGTGGCCTTCTATGATGGAGTCAGAGCATGGGTAGATAAAGGAAAGGCAACTGACATCATCTACCTGGACTTGTGCAAGGCATTTGACATTGTCACGCATGACATCCTGGTCACCAAACTGGAAAAGAATGGGTTTGATGGATGGAGCACTGGCTGGATAAGGAGCTGGTTGAATGGTGGCACTCAAAGAGTTGCAGTCAATGGCTCATTGTCCAAGTGGAAACCAGTGAGGAGTGGTGTTCCTCAAGGATCAGTACTGGGACCAGTGCTATTGAACATCTTCATAGGAGATATGGACAGTGGGATCAAGGGCACCCTCAGCAAGTTTGCAGATGACACCAAGCTGTGTGCTGCAGTTGATACACCTGAAGGAAGGGATGGCATCCAGAGGG
>VZTY01019505.1:35357-46281 GCA_013400935.1 Turnix velox
GGTGAAACACTGGAACAGGTTGCCCAGAGAGGGCACCATATACTTGTCACGGTTGTTGCTGTTCATGTCTCACTGAGCAGTTTGAAGCTGAAGGCACAGTGTGACTCCCATGTCTGGCACTGGGCTGTTCTGAGCCTGGTGTCACAAAGTACAGACATTTTTCCACAGCAACACCCCAGGTAGAAGATGCCAGATCTAAAAGGAGGGGCATTTTTATCGCCATTCCTTTGCTTTGAAAGTCTGTTCTGAACTGGGAGTAGGCACAGACTGCATCTCCAGTGGGACACATTGGAAAACCAGAGGCATTATTTAGTAGCATTTGTCTAGGAAACAAACTGTTATAGTAGCTGCTTGGATGTACTGTTTGACTAATAGCCCAAACCATCAGAAAGGTGAAAAAAATTCATATTTCTCCTTGGATAACATGATCAGATGTTTGAGCTTTATGGTTATGAATGCAGTTATAAAGGTTACCTGGAAGACAGTAGTTGCTTTCTGTGAAATATTGCTGTATAAATTAATCTTACATTTCTGCACTAAATCTACTTTCCTGTTATATAACCCCTGCTTGCACTTCCCAGAAGGCCCGTAGTTATGCAAATAATTCTCATTTATTATATGGTTTTCCTTTTCCAATATAGATAGATGAATGCTGAGGTGGATATAAATAGTATGTGTTCCATGCAAAAAAAATAAAAGTAAATGTATTAGTGCAAATGAAAATCAGACTCTTTCCACTTTTGGAAGTCTTTCCAATCTCTTAATCATCTTAAATCCAATTAGTCTTTTCCTGTTTCTGACATGGGTCATTTGAGATAGGATAACTGGGCTGGAGTATTCCTGATGACAAAGCCTTGTTGATGAATTTGAAAACTTCTTTCATCCTGCTTTGTTAACTTTCTGTTTCCATTTTCAGATCTTGCTGTACATTGACTAGATGTTGGCACAGAGCTGTCTGTCTGCAGTGACAGCCAGCTGGTATTAAGGTTATATTAAGGTTAATGAAGCACAGCAAGGTATATCCCACTCATTCCTGCCAGTAGAAATTACCATGCATGTACAAAAAAAAGATTGGACTCTTCTGTTTCCCACTCACAAAGCTTTATGAGAAATTCTGGCATTGCTCAGAGCCTTCTGTGAAATACCCTGCAGAGATTTGTTTTATCTGTGGTTTTAACTCAATCAATCTTTTTTCCATTATTCTACTTTCCAGCCCTCTATTAAAACAGCAATTACTGTTGCCTCACATTACTATCAACCTTTTCTTAAATTCAGAAAGAATATTTATTTCCCATCTGCGTTTTATCTTTTAAAACTGTTTCTGATCAGCAGTAGAGTTCCTGCAACTTCTTGTAAAGGCCAGAGGAGGAGACAGACTCCAGTGAGACACTGCAAAAGGACATTTTGCAAGTCTGGTTAAGTCTGTAGGGCAGATCTTTAGCAGGTACTGAGTGTCATGATGCCACTGAAATTCAGACCCTTTATTTGTCACCATTTTTTTAACCCTTTGAAGGAAGCTGTTGTGATTCAAAATATGCACACAGTTATAACTTAAACCTCATAGCTGCATCCTACAAGATTTGCATCAAACAGGATTTGTTCCCTAAATATCTGTGAGATAAAACAAGTCAAATTTAAACAAAAATTGGCTCATAGTAGCTGTTAACAGAGGATGTAGTTTCTGAGAGAACATATGGGGAAGGAATATCTCTTTTCTTCCTTTAAAATTATATACGTGACTTGTTTGGCTAAAGCCATTTTTGCTAAGTCTTTTCTAAGAAACTGGTGAAGGCAGACAAAACATGAGAAATTTTAAATTCAAACCAACCTGTTTTTAAAATATTATGTGATTAAAGCAATTACAGTACTTTATGGATTTTAATCTTCACTAGTGAGTTCACATTTATTGCAGTATATACAATGTGAAATTGAACAAAGTGTTTTTGTTTCATCACTCATTTGCTATATTCTCTGCAGTTGTAGTCCAAGAGGTTTGAAATAAAAATAAAACAAGAATATTACAAATCTGATATAAATACTAGAGGATAAAACATATGAAGAGGGATTAAGGGAGCTATATTTATAGTCTATAACAGAGAGAGCTCGAGGGACATGGGCACAAGCTATAAATAACTCCAAGGTAACAGTATAAATGAAGGAAGGGAATTATGTGTTCTCAAAAGATGGTGAAGCATGGAATAATAGCCTGAAGCAAAGAAAAGTTTAGGTTAGATGTTAGAACTTTTTTTTCTAGCAATAAGAGCTGTGGAAAGCAGAGACATAAATAAACTAGGAGGCTGAAGTAGTACTGACATTGATACATGGTATACATAAATTTCCCACAAAAACTATATATAATATGACATTCCTTCCAAGATTATTGTATAACTTTAACCAAATTATTGGTAAAAAAATAACTTTACCAGTCAATCATGACTTCACTTAGTAGTGGGATTATAAAGTTGTATTATTTTAGTCAAAGTAGTGGAGACTTCAGCTCTGGGAGAGGAAAGAAGCCCTCTATTTCCAGCAGTCCCTAGAGGAGGTGGTGGTTTTGAGCACCTTAATGTTTTGTTGCTAGCAAAATAGCTTGTGTGAGTTGTACATGGTGATGTCAGAACACTGGCTATTTGCTCAGTACTGCTGACTTCACTAGAATGAAACATCTTACATAGTTTGGATGCTTACCTGCTTCAAAGTGAACTCTGATAAGGCCATGACAGAGGGAAAAGGTGGGAGAAAGGGTATAAATGCCAGAATGAAAGGGAGTTATAACCTCTGCTGACCTTACAAAGCTTTGGGTCTAGGTTATCACTTTTTTCTTTGCTTCTCCTTAATTTGGGAGAGATTCCTAATGCTGACAATTTTATTTTCCATTAAAAAATTTGTAGGCAAGATGTAAGCCAAACTAAAAGAGGTCATGTCGCGTCATGCCATCAAGAGCAGAGAAATTTTGAAAACTAGAGTGCTTCCAACATGTTAGAGAGTGAGGGAGAGGGAGAAATCAATTGAATAAAGGTATGAGAGAGAGGGAGAAATCAATTGAATAAAGGTAAAAAACTTCACAGAAATATTTGGACCTCTACAAATGATGTATCAATTACTTGATCATTCAGCAGATATATGGCTATTCCAGTATGCATGGGTTTTTTATGCATCAATGTGACAAATGATTGCCATATCATAGTGCAGATGTTGCAATATTATATTAATGTGTCCATTGTTTTTGTCTTTGCTTGTTTAGCACATACTCTATTAAGCAATAATAGTTTTGAGGGACTTCCAGTATTAGTTGTTACATGCAATATCCTTCATGAATGTTAACATTGATCAAAGCATGGAGGAGTGTTTGGCTTACATAGATAGCTTCAAGAAGTATGTGTACTTGTACAAGGAGGGGAATATAAATTTTGCTCATTTCTGCCCAACATTACATGCTCAGTCTTACATGCTTAAGTTGTTAGCTCTATCAGATATCTCTGCTGCTGTTGAATCAGGCAGAGGCTGCTCTTGAATCAGAGGCTTTTGGATACATCTAAACTTGAAATTATTAAGCTGTACTGTATTGGGTGCTCTGTATAATATAATTTAGTTAATACTTGGTTCTTTAACTTGTCTTTCCTCTATACCTTTTGGCTCTAAAATTTCTCATCTTTCCACAATATTTGTCTTAGCAACATAGTTAATGTTATTTCATGTATGTAACAGGAAAAACAGAAGCCCTGTATAGCAGAGGGCAACTGTGGCAGGAATTTGATTTTAAATTAACCACTTATTTTTCTCAACTCTTCTTGCCCAATCTCAATGGCCACCCTTTGAAATAAAGACTGCCTCCTGTGCAGGATGACTCCAATGGCACAGTGGTGTCTGTAGACTGAATACCTCTGGTCCTCCAGGATTTGAGATTAATTTTTGAGAGAGTGTTGGTTTAAGCCCTGGAAGTCAGTGGCAATTGCCTGTTGTCTCTCTCTGTGGAGCAGGCATTAGTTACCTCTTAGAGTGATTTGTTTCTTCTAACTACATGATCCTCACATCTTGTGTGTTGGTGTAAGGTTATATTTCACTTGCCATGGAAGGTGTTTCTCATGAAATGCTTTTTGAAATGCAGTATATACAGCAGAGCTTGCTGATGCCTCTTCTTGGGCTTTCCTGAATTGTACTACTTTACACTGTCAGAATAGAAATCAGGGGAGTTGAGACATCACATTTAACTACACAGTGGTCCTTCAGTGGTAATCCTCCAGCTCCCTAGATAAAAGTGTTTATAATCAGGATGGATTGGATTTCTTTGGTCTGCTGGATGCATTACATGTGTTAAGATTCATTGATGTTCATTATAAGGCCCCAGTGCACTAAAAGAATCTTGAGGTATGCTGAAAATCAGAATTCCCCAAATTTAATTAAGAAAAAAATAACATAATTTCCCAAGATTCTTAAGATGATACTTGTGTTTACTGAACTTCTCAAAAACAGTCTGAAGCCCACTGGATTTCAATTGAATGAGAATGGCATTTACATAAAGTGTCTAGTTATTTGGCATGCATAGTGACACATTTCAGTTTTAATGTTTGTTACATTTGGAATGAGCTGTCCATAAATACTTCATTTTTCTGCCAAGAGGCATGTGTCTTACACTGTAGGGAGTCCATATCATTTTATTTATTTCACCTTCTTGACTGACAGTATCCTTGTTTCAAATTGACCTTTCCCAAAGTTAAAATAGAGTAAGTCAACCTTTTTGTTGATTTTTGTTTCTTTTAGCATTTTTTTCCTTCTTCATCAATTCACGCAAAGCCATAGATTTAATCATAACCCTTTTGGAGTGCTTGGACTGCCCTGTAGTATGGTGAAACCTAAACTTGTGAGGGGAAAAAGTAACTAAGAAAATCTAAAGACTTTAGAAAACAATTTATAATGTGAAAGAAAAAAAATTGCATCTTGCCTATGCAGATTTTAGAATTCATTCAAGTTACTTGGACAAAATAGAAACAGCTCTCAGTTATACTGGTAACAGTCAGCATTCCTTATGGCATGTTTCCTTACTTGATAAAATGTATAGAAAAACTGTCTAGTAGGTGGGTGCCAGTTCCTGTCCACTTCACACTGTAACTTAGTTACTTAAAGAATGCAAAATGTTGATCCCAACAGATATCCAACTTGTCCAAAATCTAAAAATCTGTTGCTGTTCCAAAATGAATGATTTTAATTTGTATCTGATGCCAGTTGGCAAAGCCCAGGATTAAACTGGCATTTTCTTTCAATTGCTTGTGTTCATATATGGAAAAATATTCAGAAAAAGTTGCCCTGGTTTGAAATTTCATTTGCTTGTGTTTAGGCCAGAAGTAAAAGTTGTGCCTAAGTGAAGGCTTGCATACTTTCGCAGATTTGAAAAGGGAAGCGTGAAATTAAGTATTATTCTTACTTATTATAGAAAGAACAAAATCATGTGCTGATGTTCTTTGGTCTTTCAGGAAATATTTTATCTTTAGAAGATAGGCCCCAGGGCTGTGGTGCACAGCTGGGCTTGGAGCCTCTGCAGAAACTACGTGTTCTTACTCATTTATTCTGTCACCTGTGCTTGCACTGCTGTTGTTGGTGCTTGAAAAATGAGAAAATTATAAAGATGGTCAGGCTGTGCTGGCTCCCTACTGCTGAAGCTATACTTGGTTGGATGAACAGAGAAGTAAATGAAAGCTGTTGTCCATGTTTTATTACTACACCTGTGATCTCATCATGGATAAGGGCCCCAGGACATGCACAGAGGTCACTGTGGGGAAAGGGACAGAGTTTATTCAAAGTCTGGAAATAAATCTGTTATAAATAAGATTCTAAATGACATAATGTGTTATGCCTATTTAGCACTGCATGGATTTTCTCTGCAAGCTGTTGCTTATCCTGGTTCTGAACCAAGGAGTCAAGTATCCAGTGCTTAAAACTTTGATGTTAAGAGACCCCTAAGTTCTTTATTGATCTGAAATAGTATATATTATAACTGGAAATGATCCATAAATTGATTATGTGAAAAAACTTCCCTTGACAGAATCTTAGAATGTCAGGTCAAGGAATACATTCCTTATATGTAAAGAGTTAGGTGCAATAAAGCAACTGTATAATCATTTTTATAATGATTAGTTTCTAAGAACATTTAGAATGTGGTAAAGTGATGAAGTCCTGTGCTTTTTTCTATCACAATAAATACCATCAGATCTCTGGGTCTACAGATTGAAAAGTTTTGTGTGGTCACAAGTATCCAAGACTTCAAATTGATGAGGACTTTTTTCAGTGGTGTTGCTTTACTTGGTTGGATGTTCTTAGCATTCAGCTGAACAGTGAATTGTTTTTTCTTGTTTGTCAAAGCAACATTTTTATATCAGATTGGAACAGAATTATCATTGTAGCAACAGTCAACTCACTAGGAGGATCATCATAAATAATTTATCTTTGAGATTTTCCAGCTGTTGTGAAGTGCTATTAACATTTATGGTTTAGAAGGAGATGACACAAAATATTTGTGAGGTTTGTGTAGGTGCCATTCAGCTGTCTGCTAAAATGTAGCTTCTTTTGTTTTTTCCCCACTTTATTTTTGACCAAAAAGATTTCAGCAATTTTTGAGAAGGGAGCTAGACAAAACCAAATGATTCTGCCCTTGAGTAGTTCCATCAGTCTGCCTTATTCTAGAGTGTGAAACTCTGCTGCTTTCTGTGCTCTAGATCAGGAAATTGGTATGTGATATTTGTGGCTGAAAGATGACTTTTTACTTTCTCTGTGCAAATCTATTTTTGTCAGCCAAATTTAAATTGCAGATCAAGTTTTACCATGGTGTTGCTGATAAAATGTCAGGGTATTCTGCCTTCAAGTAGAGAGTTGCATTCTTCTGCTTTTTAGCAGTCTTGTTTTTCAAGCTGAAAGCAGCCCTGCTGGAATTCCAGGTGCATGAATTGAAGGCTGTAGCCTGTTGCATCCTCAGCTGTCTTTCAGACTCCTCTGCCTCCGTCACCAAGCATGGTAAGGAGTAGATCTTGATGAAAAACCTGGAAGCATAAGGGATAGAAGGGATAAAAAATAAAATTAATGGAAAGAGGACCAACTGGTAGGTCAAAGAGGCTGGATCTGGTTGAGGATCATGGTGAGAAAGATGGGGCCAGGTGAGTGGTAGGGGCCAGGAGCAGCCTAGATAGAAGTGACAGAAGAATGAATAAAGAACTGGAGAAAGGACAACAGTGCAAGAAATCAATGAAACTGGAAGAGGTTGCCCAGAGAGGTTGTGGATGCCCCCTCAATCCCTGGAGGTGTTTAAGGCCAGGCTGGATGAGGCACTCAACAACCTGGTCTAGTGGGAGGTGTCCCTGCCTATGGCAGGGGGGTTGGATCTTGATGATTTTTAAGGTCCCTTCCAACCCAAATTATTTCTGTGATTCTATGGTTTTCCACAATAGTCCTCTGCCTTATTTATGTTCAGAGTGGATGAAAGATGGAATGTTTCTCCATGTTCATTGTTACATGCTTGGCTGCAGGCATTATTAACTTCACATATGTACCTTACTCAACATGCAAAATTTATTCATTTCTTCATGAACTCACTCTTTGTGACTTTGCTAAACGCTGATAAATCCACACAACACCTTTTGTGAAACGTGGGAGGCTGTTGTTGTTGTGTTGTGGATGGGAACTGAAGCACAAAACATTTTGAATACCAGGATATCAAGTATCTATGAATTCACAATGCTCTCATTAAGCAGATAAGGGCGTAAGGTTTCAATGTGCTTACTTTATATAGTACTGTTATTTATGGCACAGTTTGGGGACTGAATGTTGCAGTCTAAATAGAGTTCTGTTACATATTAATATAAAACATGTTTAATTAATCAATCATCTTTAAAAAGTCAAACATGTTTGTGAGGCAAAAACTGTTTTATCTTTATCCATGGTGAAGTGAGCTTTACTACAGGCAAGGAATCTGAGACTTCTGCCCTGCTTCATGAGAGTGTTGTATATGATTTCTCAGAGTCATAAAGTTTTCTTCTAATGCATCATTGGTCTGGATTTTGCTAAGGCCTCTTTAGGTAAGAATTGTTGAGTGTGATTGATACAAAAAAAGTGCATAGTATAATTATTCTATGAGATGCTGTCAGTTCTTGTGAGCTATCTTTAGTGTTGTTTCCTTGTTTGCAGACCATTATTTGGCTGACTCACTGTTAATCATTAACAAAAAATCATGGAAACTAGCACCCCTCTGTATTTATTAGCATGTTCTCTCTTGTTACAGATTGACTTTGGGTATATTCTCAAAATGTCTGTGGATATTTTACCTTTGAAGCCATTATTAGTTGTGAGTAGCTAATTAAAACCTCCTAAAAAGTGCTCTTGAAGCTTATGAAGCTTTGGCAAAACTGGTAACTTGAGGAACATCAGAATTAAGCTGCTTGTGCAGGAGGTTATAAATCATAAGCTGATTCTAGGGAGCACTTAGAGCTTCTTTAAAGAAGAGAAAGCACTTTGATTACAGTGACTACAAGCTCAATCCAAACTTGCTACCTCCAGATAGCAAAAGCTGCCTTTTCCTTTGGGTGACCAGCTGTCCACCATGTCTCTCAATCTTTCAACAAAAAGAAATAACAGAGTTCCAGTCTCTCAGTGGTACATCTTCGTGGCTTCTTAAGTTAGGTGAAGAAAGAGAAATCAGCAGCTTGTAGTGTCTTGCCTGACTCCAATAACCACCTGGACAGAGCTGAAATGGGATGGATGAGGAAGGGAGGAAAGGAGAAGGAGGAGACTTCTCATAGGAGTCTTTGGTGGAAACAGTCATAAGGAAATTATTTACCTCAGCCTCTCTCCAGGTAATCAGCTTGGTTTTCAATGTAAGCCCGATGGTGTTTGTAACCATACCTGTTTCATGTCACTCATAATTGTGAAAACTGGCAAACAGTGCTTCATTCTGTGCAGTTCTGACAAGTAGGAGAATATTTTTCTTCTTTAGTAAATTCATTGGCAGTTGTCTGTGTTACAAAGTTGTCAATAGTGTTTGTACACCTTACAATCTTAATTAGTGGATGCTGGAGCCTTGGGAAGTCTTCCTCAGCTGCTCTGCAGGTGCTTTTAGGATGAGGCAGAGTGAAGGAACTTGGAGTGCTTCAGTGCTCCTCCTGAATGCACCAAGCTGACACCTCACTGTGCATCTCTTGGAGTGCTGTGGCAAGATCAGGCTTTCTTGCAGCCAAAACACTGAGTGCATTTAGTCTTGCACATAAAAATGTCAATGTGTTAAGTAGGGGTAAGGACTGAGTGAGGTGCATCCTTGATTTTGCTTAGCTGTTTCTTCTAAATACTTCTGGTTTTCCTTCTTAGTTTCTGACTAGGAAGCAGAACCAACCAATTTCTTCTTGCCTTCAGCAATTACCTTCTTGTGCAAAATGCCAGAGCTTTGGGCTTTTGGGCTTACCTAGAGCCAGGGACATAGCAGTTTCAATGGACTTGAGACAGTGGAAACTTGGTGAAGTGTTTCTTGTTGGTCTTGCTTGGGTCAAGGATGACAAATCCATTTGCTTTGCAGCCACAGTTTCTCCATTGTGATCACTGTTTGGGGCTGCTTTGCTTTCTGAATTAAAATGAAGCATGCATTGCAGTTACGAGATTAAACTCATCCCTGTAAACCCTGTGAGTAAAAAACATTAACCAAATATAGTGAAAATAAGATTAACTGAGTGTATAATTTGCTGATGTGTGAAAGAACAAAGCTTGGCTCACTCTTTGTGCTTGCTCATCCGTAAAACATTTGCATTGACAGATTCCTGTAAAGGGAGGGACATAAGAGTGTCTGTCGGAGATAAAAAGCCTGGAATCAATATAATATGTAAGTCTGCATCTGACTGAAGTGTACAAATAATCAATTTTGCAATCCATATGACTGTCTTTCTGATGCTTGGACTGTCTTCTGCAGGATATCTAGTAGCCTTACATAGACATGCTATGGAGCATGCTACTCTTTTAAAGCAGAATTCTCATACTGATATATCCTTTTTGTAAGCTGGAGCTGGAATCATTCATGACTCAGGGGAGCACAGTCATACCTTTATGCTCCATCTTAATAGACTGAATATTGTTCATTTTTCTAAGTCTCTGATTATTTTTTTTTTTTTTTAGTTTTAAAGGAAGTATTTTAAATGTCAGCACCACTTTGAATTCATTATATGAACTAGAGTCCTGATTCATTATGATACTTACATCCTCTGAGCTGCAATAGAAGGTTAAGTGATAAGAGGAAAGGAAACTCCATTTTGATCTTTTCCACCCTTCCACATTCAGGTAACTCCCAATAATAAAAAACTACATAATGTAGTNTTCATTTTTCTAAGTCTCTGATTTATTTTTTTTTTTTAGTTTTAAAGGAAGTATTTTAAATGTCAGCACCACTTTGAATTCATTATATGAACTAGAGTCCTGATTCATTATGATACTTACATCCTCTGAGCTGCAATAGAAGGTTGAGTGATAAGGAAGAAAGGAAACTCCATTTTGATCTTTTCCACCCTTCCACATTCAGGTAACTCCCAATAATAAAAAACTACACAATGTTGTTTTTACCTTATAGAACTTTAGGAATATGCAGCTATTCATTAATAGTAATAATAAAAATAATAACAATGGCAAAAACAATAGTAGTAGAATTAGTTTGGACTACAGATTTTGTCCCAGTGGTAATAAACTTCAGGTAAGAAAGGCAGATACAAAAACAGGGGAAAAGCACAGTGGGTTGTTTCAGAAGGGTGTTTTATTGCCAAAGCAGTAAGCAGCTCTGTTGTTAGCATCAGTTCCTCTATGTGTTAGTTAAGATATAGCTTTAATTAGCAGGGAAAAGTGGAGTGGAGAGAAAGGAGCAGTGCAGACAGTGATGTGGTGTAGGTGGAGGTAACTGATTAATAGCATG
>VZTY01019513.1:0-34051 GCA_013400935.1 Turnix velox
TTGTTGGTTTGTTTTTTTTTTTGATTTTTTAATCTCTTGAGGATCGCTTGTTATTTCTCGAGCCCACACCACAGCTATCTATTCTATTTCTACGTTTGGCTGCTAACCTGGTTAGCCCACTTAAAGGGTATTTAATGTTTTACATAACGCTCCACACCAGGAGGATTTAAACCCTACTGGTTATATCGGTTTTGTCGCTTTTCTTATCCTCCTTTTTTTTTTTTTCCCTTCCCCCTTCTTTAGACTTTATGATGTAAGAGGATAAAATCGTTGCCTTAGGATTTGTGCTGTGGAGTCCATATTATACTCTTATGGGAATAGTTTAAAAAAAAATTACTATAACCGCATGCTTTTTTTTTGATAGTTTGGAAGGTTGTTGCGTATTTGTAAGGCGTGTGGACCCCTCAGAGGTGCCAGACCAGCCTTTGGCAGGGCTTTTTTTTCGGGGAAGCAGCAGCTGTAGCACAGATCTTCGTTGCAGAATCCCAATTAAATGAAATGAGGCCAAGCAAGGGCATGTCAGCCCATCGGGTTTCACAAGGCTGCCTGATCATACAGACCTGTGTTGAGCTAACGCTGAAAAGCAGGTACATGGTGCTGCCCCACTTGTAGGCAGTGAAAAAAGCTCAGAAAATGCTTCCAAGGTGTTAAAATGTAACGTCTTTGCTGCACAGAACAGGGTAAAAAAAGAGGGAGTGAGAGTTAAATGTGTATTTAATGATTAACGCTAGGACTTTAGTCCCCGATTTGCTGAGAACATCGAAAAATGGCTGTCAAGAAGTAAATGCACTTTCTTCTAGGTGCTGTCAGTAATTATCAGCTGGGGTTACCTGATAATACATCTTGCTTGAAGTGCCAACAGCTAAAAATCAAATTTTTGTTAAGCTTATGAGTGTATTTATATAAACTATACATTATATAAACTCTGAGTAACATTTAAAAACTTAGATAGATTTTTCTAATATTTATAAACAGTATATAGGTAATGATAAGAGAAGTAGCCTGATAAGTTTTGCTTTTGATTTAAACAATGAGCACTGAGCAGCCTGATGCAGTGGGAGGTGTCTCTGCCCATAGCAGAGGGGTTGGAACTCAATGATTTTTAAGGTCCCTTCCAACCCAGACTAATCAGAATTTGTTCCTGAAACAAACTAGATTTGAATTGTTTCAGTAATTCTAGAAAAGTATAAATAAGCAAAACATGGAAAAGTGTCTTTCTAGTGTAATTCTATATTCACCAATGCATTTGCTTTTCATTATTATATATCACAAAGTGGAATCTTGGGGCTTTATTAATAAACTAGTCAGAGTCCTATATCCTTGCCAGAAGTTTTTGTTAGTGCTCATGAAAGAAGATTAAAAAGCATTTACTTTTTAATGCTGTGGTGCTGTGAATGTATATTCTACAGCTGTTTCATGCAGCGTGGAATTTGTGCTCCCTCTCACAGTTGGAGGTTCACCTGCTGTGTTTCCAGTAGGGTTTTATGTACATTTTAACTTATGATACAAACTCTCCCAGTCTGTCTGGAAGTGTTTTTCTTGCTTTTTCAGGTCTCAGGTCAGTGTACTTTGGCAAATGTAATTTTTCATTTGCTGAGTTCAGAAACATGGTCTCTTACAGCAGGTGTTGCATTTTCCTAGTGTGTAGTTTTCTGTTAGATTTATGCATTTATTTTTTTAATGTATAAAAAACTTTCTTTTGTGAAATTTATACACAGTATTTAGACAGAGTACATTGACCTTACCAGTTTCCTGCACTTACCTCTTTCACAGACCTCCTCTGCTCTCTTAGTTGTTCTGAAGCTTTCAGGACCCAGTGCTCCATATGTTTCTCCAAGTCCAGTTCCACCAGCTCTACCAGCCATTCATATTCTTAAGGAAACTCGGTGGGATTTGTGCTGGATCCCTAAACATGTATCTTCACATTCATGTCTTCTTCATACTTCATCAGACTTTTTTTATTTAGAAAAACTCCTTGAAATTTATGTTCTTTGTTTCTGAACCATCCATCTATTGCCATTCCTGATTCTGGGGTGTAGGAACTGTCAGTGATTCAGCCACTTTCAGAACAACCTGTTGGGACATCATATAGGGGTCATGAGTGGAAGGAAATTAACAGATAGTATCACTGGCATTAAGTAACAAAATCCTGTTTTCCTGTAAGTATCTAAAAAGTCAAGAAGCAAGCAAGAAAATCTTAGAATACTTGCAGTTAGACCACACCTGATTTTTAGATCCTTCCACTTGCTGTGTTTGCTACTCATCACACATCCAAGCTGGTGAGTTTTCAAGCATTAAACTACAAAGCAAGGCAGGCTGATGATCCTGGTAGTATGGATGTGTGAAAAATCTAGACATCTTTTGCATATGCTGGCAGCATTTCCATCTGCCTCCAACTCCCAACATTTCTAATTCTGTCCCGTGTTGTTGCTGAGTGTAAATGAAGTCCTGGTGTGAAATGCAGAGATCCAGCAGTGCTGTGAGCAGTGTGTGGTAGTACAGCAGCTGCCAGTGCAGGACTGCCCTTCTGGGACCCTGTGCAAAATGATGTAACTGAGTGAAAAAGCTCTGCAAAAATATATTTCACTTGCTGTAACTGGCTCTCTCTGTTGCAATACCTTCCTGAGGCTCGAGTATGGTGCTTTCTAGACCCTCCAAGTGAGATAAAAGCTTGTCAGTAACAGCTAGAGATCCTGAGGTTTGCTTTTGCTGCTCTGCACTTGTGCTTCAGCACTGCTGCAAAGAGGGAAGAGTAAAGGAAAGCCTTTAATGCCTGTGGGGTAAGTTTGGGGAAAAATACAGCTTCTGAAAAATTCAGGTTGGCCTTTTTAAAATGCTTAACTGTTTGTATGCATGCAAAAGTTCAGATAATCACCTGTCTGTTTCTCGCAGCCTTCCTTAAGTATTCATACACTTGTAGCAGCAATGTGATAACAAGGCTTCATGAAAAGCACAGCAGAAGATTTAAAAAAATATTTGTTTTGTTAAATTAATTTCTGACTGCTGGAATTCTTTTAGTTCTTGGATTAAAAAGCTGCAGTGGTAAAAGTGTTTTTTTTTCTGGAAAAGTAAATGCCTTGTCCTGAGTCTCAAAAGGAATTAGACAGTAGAGGTTGTTGCTACTGAAGTAAAATAAATGGGGTTCTTTCATAAGAATGTAAAATGAAATCACATTTAAGTAAATTTTTTAGTACTTCTGCATTATTACTAGATTAGAAATGTCTGATAGTCATATCAACAAGTGCTGTGATAGCAGCAATATTCTGCTGATGAGACAAATCAAATACTGAGCCACGTTTCCTCACCATTATGATCATCAAACACCAAACTTAAAACTATATATTAAGTCTGTCCAAACTCTGAAATGCTTCGTGATTAAATTCTATTTTAGACTGCACTCGCAGTTTTATTTTGTACTGACTGTTTGGTTTTTTGTGTGTGACTAGGTGAGCAGGATCTTCTCACAGCAAATGGCATTTATGAGAAAACTCAATGGTTTGCTTTTGGCAGTGCTTATCAGTAACTTTTAAGTACAGGTCACTAAGCAGCCAGGTCATACTTCAGGACTTCAAAGTAGCTTAGTCTCTAAAAAAAGATCCCTCTTGGCTACGTTCAACTAAAACCATCAACAATAGGATTCAAATGCTTCTGAGATAAATCACTGCTAGTTTGGAACAGGACAAGAAGGCAATGTTCTGATGCCAAAAAGTTGTTTATTAGCCTTTTTTTTTTTTTTTTTTTTTTCATTTCTTACTGCTAGGATTCCAACAGAACAATTTACTTGACCTCATCTCTGGGTGGTTCTTGAGAATGGCAAGCAAAGGATCCACAACTTCAGCATCAACAAAGAACTCCAGTACTGGAGGGACCAGTGGCAGCAGTAATGGTGCTGGGGAGAATGCTAATCAGGACAACACCTTTGAATGTAATATCTGTTTAGACACTGCCAAAGATGCAGTGATCAGCTTGTGTGGACATCTCTTCTGGTAAGTACTCAAGCTGTCACACACATCAACCAGAACACCATTTCTCCCTTTGATCACACAAAAGGATGTTTTGATAATTCTAGATGTCAAATAAAATATTTTGTATAAAATAAGTAAGGACCGTGGTTTTTGTTTAGGAGCATTTTGTGTTTGACTCTCAGCTGTGTCATCTTTGCTTGTGTTCTAGGGAGTGGGGTTCTTAAAGACTTAAACTTCCTATATTTCTGGACTCTTTTGTAAAAGCAAGGAAATGAGCATCCCCTCATAGAGAGTTTGTATTTGTTGATTATTATCTGTGTTATTTGTGCTGCTTGGTCCCCATCCATACCAGGGATCAAAGGTGATATGCAGGGAATCACGTTAGCAACAATAATGAGGTTGCACAATCAGAAAAGACCAGTGGAGATCAGTCTTGGGCTGTGCTTTCAAAAATGATTTTAATGGGAGGTTATAGAACTGGCCCTGCTGGATTCCAGGATTGTGCTGTCTCTGAGCTGTGTTATGGTACACTTCACACATACTTGGATTGGGTTGTCACTAGCTAATTCTATTTTCCCTTCTTTTTTTCTGCTTTGTGAACAAATTGTCCTGGGAATGCTCACAGTTGGCCTTGTTTACACCAGGTAAGACAGGTTTCCTTTTGCTTTGTCTTTCATCAGCTCCTGTTACTCAATAAAGCCCTCGATTCTCTGGAGTACCACCTGCTTTTCAAACGAGTTTCTTTCTCTCCTGGGTATCTGCATCCTGTTAATGCAACACTTTGCAACCTGTTTTTTGGCAAAAAACTTAGTTCTTTTCCATTTTTTTAAATTTCTTAAACACCAAGTATTTCCATTGTTGGGAGAATTACTGTAGGCAGTTCACAGGGGTTTCATTTGCAGGCTGAGCTTTCTCTTTGCATATGTAGGGGTTTATACTGTGGTACCACTATAGAAAAAGCAGATGAAAAGCAGTGTCTGCACTAGCCTTTGGCCTGTGCTGGACTGTCAGAACTGTTTTTCTTCATATTTTACCCCAGTAGAGTTCTGAATGTATACCCATCAGTAAGTGGGTCATACTAGAACAACCAACAAAATGCCAGCTCAACTTTGGAGACTACCTGGCACTTACTGAAATGTTTTACTCTGTGGCTTCCTGGGAAATTGCTAAAGTTTATCAATCTTTCTGTCTACAGATGAGCTTCGCATGTTGTTGTTTTCATGGTCTTTTACTAGTTTTCCTGTAATATCTTCTCTTTTAGTGGCTAGAGACCAGGCCAAACAGACAAGTTTGTCCTGTGTGCAAAGCAGGAATTAGTCGAGACAAAGTTATTCCCCTGTATGGAAGAGGTAGCACTGGGCAACAGGACCCCAGGTAAGAAACCTAAATGGAACTATTTTTGTGGGAAAGCAGATGAAAGTTTTATTTTAAGGTTTTAAGATGAAATAGTCAAAGTGTGGGATTTGCAATGTGAAGTACTTTGTCAAAAGATAAAGAGAACTGCCATTTCTGCCAGGTATTTCTAGCTTTCTCAGGGCCTGGGTTTGCACACCCTATAACTGGCAATTTATTTGAGTTTGAATTGAGTGTTAATTACCAGTTCCAAGTGGCAGGTTGCAGTGAATGTTTACCTGAGTGGAGAAGCTTATGTAAAATATTCATGTCCTCAGATTCTAGCCTTTGTTGTTACATTTTGTTATTCAGAAGTGCAGTATTTCAGCAATGTGATGCTGAAGGCTTGCTCACACCCATGCCTCCAGCTCTGCTGCAGCATGGCCCTGTGAGAGCATGCTCTGTGCATGTCCTGTCTCACAAGCCAGGGTACTGCAGATGTTATTGCCAGGTATCCTTGCACTTGGGCTAATTTTGCAATCTCCTGCAGAGAGAAAACTCCACCACGACCCCAAGGCCAGAGACCTGAACCAGAGAACAGAGGGGTAAGTGAAAAAACAAGCTTGAGCAGCTAAGTAATTTTTATCCATGGTGGTATCTATTCATCCTGGAAGGCATAACATATTCATGAGGTCTTGTTGAGGATCCTATGGCTTACATTTCTTGCTCAGCCCTCCAGTAAGTTGTTCGTGAATAATGGATAGCTGTGGTGTGGCAGGAAACTCCTATCCTGTAGTACTTTTTAGCACCCCAAAGAGTAGGCTAACTTGAATTATGCTTCATGAAAAACAGCCCCATGTGGGATCACTGGAAATATTTTTCACACTTGATCATTCCTTACAAATAAATACAGACCCTGGTGGGCTTTAGCTTAGTGGCAGTGAGCATCACCTGATGAAACAGTTGCACATTTCCTTGTAACTCAGCCTATGGTCCTCAGAGAGCATTTGTATACCTCATGCTGCAAGCAAACAACTCTGCTGGGTGTGATTAAGGAACATTTTTTGTATTGAATGTATTGGGAGCTCAGTTATGTATCGCTAGGGACTTGCTACCTTATTAAATCAGCTGCTGCACCTTGTTTGAACCTTTTAGCCGGTGCTGCCATAAGTCAGAGGGATGTAGAATGAAGACTTGTCAGCAGTGATGCTGCCTTCTGATTTCCTACATGTGTAGGGTACCAAGTGCTTTGCTGTTCCTGGTAGTTAATGGCAAAATGCTCGAGAAGAGTCATATCCAAAAGAATAACACTTTAAATCAAGGGATCAACCCAGGAACATCTGGCTTTTATTACATGAGTGAAACAGTCTTTGTCCTCCCTCTGTTTGGAGGTGACCAGAGGGTTTTAATTCTGAGATGAGAGGACAGTTGCTGGGTTCCAGAATATGGCTGCTGTGAGCACTGCACCGTTTCTAAACATGATGCAACTACTTAGATTCACACACAGCTGGTTGTGAAATAGTGCACTGCTTTTATACAGCAGGATTCACCTTGGTTCAGACTTACCTTTTGACTTGGTTGTGGTATTTTAGTGATCCCATAGGGTCAATGTTGTTGCATTGTAACTCTTCCTTTTTTCCCCCCTTTCCTCATGTCTTGCATTCCTGCCCCAGATGACTTTATCCGACACCTTAATTAGAGTCCCCCTGGTAAATTATTACTATTTATTTTACTGTTTTTCTCTGTACTGCTTTATGTATCTCACTGCCAAGTTATCACTTCACTGAATGTTTAAATAACGCACGTGTCATGAAAATCAGTGCAGATTTTTTTTCTTATATGGCTAATAGATGTTGATACAGAATTATTAATATATTGTTAGAATGGTTTGGGTTGGAAGGGACCTTAAAGATCATCTAGTTCCAACCCCTCTGCCAGGGGCATGGATAATGTTAAGACATTCTAAATAGAACTGGCAATGTTGATTTTGCTGGATAACCAGATGTATACTGTTAAGTTGTGAAACATTGTAGAGAAAGTTTTGTTAATTTGTGGCCTTCAAGCCTCCTAGCTTTCATTTCCTCAAACTTTTGGGTTGTTCTGCCAAGTTTGCTCCTGTGTGAAATGTTTTAATACAGGAGGAGAACTAGAGGTATATTTCAGCAGTGTGGCATGATAATCCACCTATAGGAAAGCTGATGGGGATGTCTGTATTTTGTCTGTGTTCTGAAATAGGCTTTCAATGAGCAGTACCTTTCTTCTTTTCCTTTACTCTCTGCAGGGATTCCAGGGCTTTGGGTTTGGAGATGGTGGCTTCCAAATGTCATTTGGAATAGGGGCATTTCCCTTCGGTATATTCGCAACAGCATTCAACATAAATGATGGACGACCTCCTCCAGGTACTGTGCACCCTGTTTTCTGTGAGTCTTGTCACAAAGAGATGTTTTACAAACTCCCTCCTAACTGTTAAACAAGCAGCCTGCTGAATGACACAACTTTCTGAACAGTAAAATCAGTGTTGTGAACAGAAACACTAAATAAGGGAAAAACAGTAGAGAAAACAATCTTAGTGATAATCTAAGCAGCAAGTTCCTCACTTTCATATGATTTGCTGAAGGACCTCCTGAGAGAGACAATGAAATTGGAGATTTCATGTTCATTGAAATTCTCCTCTGGTGTGCAGCAAAGTGCCTCTGAAAAATGAGACAAATTAAACTGGAGTTTTTAACCATAAGCGGTAGGGGGGTGTATGAAGGAGACCCTATTTTGAAAACTGCAGGGAAGGGCTATTTCTTGAAAGATGTCAAGGAAAATTTTAAAATCCTGTACCAAAAAATCATGACAGCAAAGAGGAGTTAATTTTTCATACATTTATCTCTCATCAGTGCTCCACAAGAAATTCCGTAGTGAAATTTCACTGGTTTTTTTAAATTAAGAAATAACAGTTGGGTAGCTCCAAGAAGTGGCTTTGCTCACTACATTTTAAGTAGCCCCTAGAAGACTTTCTCACCATCCAGGCAGAATTTGCCTGAACGTGAAAAGCTGCTGCCCAGGATTTTCTGAACTTCCTCAGTGAAAGGTTGTACCTGGCAAATCTTCTTCACCGTGTCACATGGCACAAGAATCATGACAAGCAGAAACACATTCTTCGTGTCACACCTGTGTTGCCAAGGTCCTTTGTTGTCCTTGGGTCAAATTAACTTGCCTATGAAGCATATTTAAAATGGTCTGAGGGTGTGACAAAGTTAAGGAGGATGTAAATACACACTCTTATAACAACCATCATTTAACCAACTCCATTATCTGCTTTCCAGCTGTGGATTCAATATAGCAGTTCTGGAAAAGCACATCTTGAGCTTTATTGCTCATGTCCTTCTCATTAGTTCCCTTGGTCAAGCCTACAGGCACAGCTCTGACTGTTTTAGCATTCCCTTGTTCAGGGAGGTTTCACCTTGACAGGGAGGAGCACTCAGGTTGAGGTGCTGAAGTTTCATAGGATGGATAAAGTGAACTTAGCTCAGTGTCTCAGCACTGTCCCCAGAAGTACTCCCAGCAGGCCTGCCTGTACTCTGGCACTCAGGTTTACTGACCAGCAGGAGCTGATGTTTGTCATCCTTCTGAATTTCCAGCATGGCTGGCCATCTGAGGGTAAGAAATGGCAGCAGTTTCTCACCCAATAAATTCCTCACATATCCTGCAGTTTAGGAATGTGCTGTATTCAGAATACACACAAATCTGGAGAAGAGGAAGGAGTTGAACTGTGATTTTTTTTTACTTCCTGTTTTCCAGCTGTTCCAGGGACTCCTCAATATGTGGATGAGCAGTTCCTATCCCGCCTCTTCCTGTTTGTGGCTCTGGTGATAATGTTCTGGCTGTTGATTGCATAAATCTTTTCCATTTTTCTGTACCTTCACCGAAACAGTTACAAACTGCATCCCCATCCCATTTTAAACCTCTTGGTATCTGGTTCCATAGCTAACTATGGGCTTCAGGAACTGGTGCTGCCACAGCACAAAGAGGAATCTCACATTTGGCACCAGAGTTGGAAATTAAACAATGGTTAAAAAGGCTGTTTCAGTTCAGCTATCTCTTACGACAGGTTCCTGCCACAAACCCTGGGCCTAGCTTTGAGCTCTGCTCCTAAAAGGAGTGCTGCTTTGAAATCCTGTGCCAATCAGTGACACCAGGTTCATGTGGTTGACTGTTGCCCCAGGTTAGACACACTAGGTAAGGAACCTTCTGCAGTGTGATCAGTATCTCCTGCAGGGCAACCATCACGGAGCTGCCAGAGCTACAGATATTATTTAATGTGTCTTCAGCATCCAGCCTTCTTCTGGGAATCATCTGCAGTTTGGAGACTGTTTTCTCTTGCTGTTATTGCCCTGGCATGATGGAAAACCCCTCCAGAAGCAGTTCTAATGACTGGTAGAAGAAGGGATACAAATTTATGCTGCAATTTTTTTTAAAGCCTGAATTTGCTGGAGCCAGACACTGGAAGATTCTCTCCTTGTGGAGCCGGATGGAGTTGTGGAACAGTACAAACACCCCTCTGCCTCATCCAGATCAGTTCCTCACTGACAAAACAGTGTTGTCTTCCTTGGTTTTAGGCAGCAGTCTCTGGCTGCCCTTGTGGATAATCTGCCCCCTCACCCCCTGCCACCTTGTCACTGTAGCTACATTTATTCTTCCCAAGGCTTTGGGACTTTCTACGCAAGATCATGTACTCCAAATAAAATCCTAATACAGATGGGAGCTCAGCTTGTTTGGGGAAAGGAACAAAAAGCATCTTTACCTGAGTTTTGAGGTTCAACTTGTCACACTGTAAAACAACACAGGAAGAGGAATGAGATCCTGCCTTCACTAGCACAGGCCACAGCAGGGAACTTTTGGAAGAGCTTCTCTCTGCAGGTCTGTACAGCTGTTCTCTGTCCTGGCAGAAGGGCTGAAGTGCAAGAGTCTCTACCAAAGATATTAATTTGAAGTGCTGGAGGAGACCACAACCATTTACATGCTGTGGGGAAAATATTTCAGAACGTGAGCAACCTGTAGCCTCTTGGGAATCTTGTTGGGTGTACAGCTTCAGAGTACTACTGAGCTATTTGTAGAGATTACTTCAGGACAGAAGATAAGAGAGATTCCTTGGCAAGACTGAAGAGTTTTCATATTTCCCTGACTAGGCAATTATGTTTTTTCTTACTGTTTTTAGATTATTTTGATTGAGATTTCTGATAATGCCATTCAGAATGATTTCCTGCAAGATGAATATTCGACTTCCGTGGCAGTAGGCAAACAACTGACCAAATAATTCATAGAAACTTTGTTTCAATCGGTTTTTGTAGGGTATGGATGAGATTCCTGGGCAGGACACCTTAATTAATTAATCGTTGTAGAAGCTTATTTATGTAATTATAAATCCTTCACTTTTTAGTATCGAGACAGAGGGTGACTGAAGTTGGACTTGCCTACCTCCAAAATGACATCTGGCAAGTAGAATGTTGCAAAGCTTCTGTGATGTTTTGCCACGTTGAGTCCCAATTTATGCCTGACTCCATAATCTGGTAGAGAATATATTGCTCAGCTGTAAATAGGTAAAGTGGTGCTTCAGCTTGTTGTTGTGTGGCACTTTTGAGAAGTTCAGCTTCTGGATACTGCTCTTCTCAAGTGCATAACTTGGTCACTGGGGCCCTCGCTCTTGCTAGGAGGAAAGAGTATTCATGAAAAACAGCAGGTTTGAGTCTTTCCGTGGGCAGGCAGCACCACCTGCCGATGGGAAGGGAGAGTCCCTGTAACACTGGTTTCCAAGGGAGGAGCGAGGTGTCCCTTTAAAGCCTTTTTCCGTTAAAGAGGACAGAAAAGTGACTGTAATAGGTTCAAGAGGTATTGAAACTGATCTAACTAACAATTGATGGGAGAGCAATTGTGGGATCTGGGCTGGGAGAGCTCTCTTAGGTGGAGCTTCCCAGCATGGGTTGGGTCTGTAATTCTGAGTTAGTTCCAGAAGGACTTGGTCTGGGGCACCATTGCCCCTTCTGCTTTTCTGTGCAAGGTGTGGAGGGTCTGGGGTCAGAGAGCCCCGGTGAGTGTGGGGGAATCTCTGGCACAGGCTGCCCAGTGAGGTTCTGGAGTCTCCTTCTCTGGAGACATTCAAACCCCATCTGGATGCCTTCCTGTGTGACCTGGTCTGGCTGTTCCTGCTCTGGCAGGGGGATTGGACTAGATGATCTCTTGAGGTCCCTTCCAATCCCTGACATTCCGTGATTCTGCAATTTTAATGGCTTTGCGGGTTTTTTTTTTTTCCATCTATTGGTGAGAGACAGAGTGGATTCAGACGGCTGCTGCCGGAACAAGGCTCGGAACCCTCGTTCTCTGCCAGTCCAAGAACGAAACAGTGTAAAAGTGTTAACGCTCGTGTTCCTCCTACCTTTCTCTCGGCGTGCTTTTGTATCGTACCACTTCCCTCCCTCTGCTCCGGCGGCACACGGCCCGCGGCGGCTTGTTTCGTGCGTTACCGTTACCGTTCACTAATTTTCACTGTTGTGAAAGTGATTTAGAATTAAAAAAATGGTTTTACATTAACCCGCGGTGCTCCATCCTTCTTTTGCACTTTCCCTGGAGGGCGAGCAGCGGGTGGCTGCGGGGCGGCCTTCGCGTCCCCTCAGCGACTGGGCGGGACTGAGGGGGCGGAGCCGCGCTCTGATTAGTCCTCGCTGCGCAAAGCGCGTGCCGCTCAGGGCAATGCGGCGCGGTGATTGGTCAGTCTGTGAGGGGGGCTGAGCGCTGATTGGTCGGCGGAGAGGAAAGGGGCGGGGCTATGGGCGGGGCGCGGCGCCCACAGAGAGGAAGCGGGACGGGGCGCGCTCGCGATGCGCGCTCCCGCGGCCAGGTGTGAGGTGACGTACGGCGCGTGCCGTTGCGGCTGACGTCAGGCGCCTAGCAGCCCCGGGGCAGCGAAGTGAAGATGGAGGGGCCGCCAGGTGAGAGCCGGTCGGACCGGGCCGCGGGACTGGGAGGGGACGAGCCTTACCCTACGCAACAACCTCCCCGGGTCCCTGCAGGGGGTGGCTACCGAGGGCTGGGTACTGGATCCGGTGCTGATCGCCCCGCTCCCGTGGGCCGGCTGCTCGCTCTTTCGCCGTTGTGGCGGCGGTGGCCGCGGCCGTATCCCTTCGGTTCTCCCCCGCGCTGTTTCCTGCTCTGGTTTTGCCATTTCCGTCCCTTCTCCCGGACGCTCCGGGGCTTGGGCTGAGCGCAGGAACCGGCGCTTCCGTTTGGGCAGGGGCACCGGGACTGTGGGAGCCCAGTGGGAGCGCCGTGGGTGAGACCTGCGGGAGTGGCCGTCACCTTCCCGTACGCGGGATCCGCGGTGCCGGGGGCAGGGGATAGAGGAGCGGCTCCGCAGGCGGTTCGGGCTCCTCCGGGAGATCCGAGGAGACCCTCGGCTGCCGTGGCGTTTCCTTTCCGGGCTGAGAAGAAGAACGTCCCAGCCTTTTTTCCATATTTCTCCTAGCTCAGCCGGTGGTGTGGGGCTGAGCTCAGGCTCGGGGCCGGTATTCCGAGCAGCAGGAGAGCAGGGAGCATTTGCAGGTCTTGCACTGGGGCTTACAGCAGTGTCCCACCGGGGTTAAATCACCCCCGCTGCGGATTCCTCCTCGCACACGGCCCCTCTGCTGCTGAGAGCTCTTGCTTGGGCTTGAGCAACAGGTTTTTGTCTGAAATAGCTGTTTGTGCAGAATGTACCCGGGGAGCTGCACTTCACTTATTTTGAAACGTTGCCCCCGACCTGCACAGTAGGATGGAAGTGCACAGAAAGCTGCTGGTTCTGTTTTGTGTAACTTCAAGCAGCTTGACCTTGGTATCCACATGCCTGAGCAGCTACCGACAGTCGGTGTTTGTTTACTGGCAGATGGAAGTCTGTGGTTCAATGGTTTTCCTGCTCCAAGAAGGAAAGTAAACTTTTGGTGGCAGAAAGAAGCAGGTTTGAGATCTGCCCAGTGATGAAGACAGGCTGAAGGAGTTGGGGTTGTTCAGCTTGGGGAAGAGAAGGCTCAGGGGGAACCTCAGAGTAGCTTCTTAATATCTGAAGGGGACTACAGAAAGGCAGGGGGAGGACTTTTTAATAGGATATGTGATGGGAGGACTAGAAATAATGGATGTAAATGGGAAGGGGGTAGATTCAGGATAGATAGAAGAAAAATTATTTTGATTCCACGAGTTTTTAATTAGATAAGGGTTGCCCAGAGAGGCTGTGGATGCCCCCTCACCCCTGGAGGTGTTTAAGACCAGGCTGGAGAAGGCACTGAGCAGCCTGATGTAGTGGGAGTTGTCCCTGCCTATGGCAGAGGGGCTGGAACAACATGATCTTTAAGGTCCCTTCCAACCCAAACTATTCTATATGATGTGTTGTCTTAGGACAAATTTTCCCTGTGCTATCCTGTGCTTACCCAGGCTCCTGCCTCTTGCTTTAATATGCTCCCACATCTGTTTGGGTTTTGGATAGCATCCATCTGTGTGCCAGGTGCTCTCTGAGCACGGGTTTTCCTGCTGCTTTTCCCAGCTTGCATGTTTGAGTACCCAGCTTTCTCAAGGGCTCTCTGACAGTTCCAGCAGAAACTATTATAACTGTTGTAACTGTGATAATTATTTTCTGAGAGGACAATAGGTCAGTAGCATCAACCCCTTCTCCTAATCCTGACAGTACCCTGGCACTGGCTGCACAGCCTCTACAGGAATATCCATTCGAGTGTGTAATTCCTTCCTGGTAGTCAAGTTGTTCACTGCTGAATAAAGTTTGCCTTTCCTTTCTTTCAGTTCTGGGAAATCCAGTTAGTTATACAAACGACTTCAAATATTGGGTGCTGAGTCAGTGGCGTGGGGGGGGTTTGGAGGGGAAATAGCAGCCCAGCTTCCTGGCCCAGCACTGTTCTCTTTGGGAACTGCCTTCCTCAGGCTCTGCTTCAGGGACCAGTATGGCTGTAACTGAGCTGTTTTCTGTGAATGGTCTGTTTCTTCTGCAGGATGTGAAAGAGCCTCTGGGGATGCAGGGAGTAAAATTAGCACAGAAGATATCAGAGTTTGATTTGGGAATCGCACCCCCTGGGGGTAGAAGCTGCCTGGGGCTGGCTTAACTTTCACAGAATCATGGAATAGTTCAGGTTGAAAGGGACCTTAAAGATCATCAAGTTCCAACCCCCCTGCCATAGGCAGGGACGAAAGGTTTGGGTTGGCAGAGGGCTTTCCTGTTGATACAGAATTCAAGACTGTTCTTTATCAGGGGCTGCAATCCTCATTTCCTCTGAGGTAAAATGATGTCTGTGTGCCACTTTACTCCTGTGTACAGGTGAAGAAGTCTGGAGGTGCCTGGGATGTGGGGACAGCGTCGGTGCTGGGCAGTGCCTCTACAAGACCGTAAATGAAGCTTGGCACATCTCCTGCATCCTGTAGGTGAAGTTTTAGCCTGTTGGACTCCCCTCGTGTTGTTCAACTGACTGGGAACCTGCTGGATAAGTACTAGCCTGAGTGGGGGGAGTTCTTTCTGTCACCTTGGTGCCTGACCTGTTGTGAGTCCTGCTGCAGATGGGTGACGTGCTCTGGTTTGCAGAAGTATTTCAGTACCTGCAGCAGCTCCCTGAAGCTCCCTCTGGGTCCTGGTTGGGTTTGACACTGCCTGGCTGAGTGCTGACGCAAGTGGGAATGCAGATAAAGTGCAAATGAAATATTTACTGGTGGTGGCAGCAGCCGTGGGTTGCATAAAAGCTCTGTTCCAGCTTGTAGTGTCCAGGCAATTTCTTTTTCCATATGCTGTAGGTACAGGGGGTGGTATCCAGATTGGTGAGTGCTTGATATGGGGGAGGGAGAACTTGACTTCCACTTTCTCTGTGTTTGGACTCTTAAGACATTCAGGCTTATGAAATCTATTGGGTGAAGAAAGAAAGAAAGAAAGAAAGGTTTGGGTTGGAAGTGACCTTAAAGTCCACCTAGTTCCAACCCCCCTGCCTTTGGGACACCTCCCACTAGACCAGGTTGCTCAATGCCTCATCCAGCCTGGCCTCAAACACCACCGGGGGTGAGGGGGCATCTGCAGCCTCTTCCAGTGTCTCACCACCCTCACAGGAAAGAATTTCTTTCTTATATCCAGCCTGAATCTCCTCTCTTCCAATTTACATCTGTTATTCCTAGTCCTTCCATCACATATTTACCTCTGAAGTGCTTTTCTTCCTGGCAGTGGCAGTGATTCCTCTTGTTGGTGTTTCATGAGCACTCACTTCAGTTTTCGTGCTCCAGAATCACATTTCTGAAGGGGCCAGTATTTTTGAGAGGGGCTGAGTAACTGCAGCTTCTACTGGCTCCTGTGTTGGAGCAGCTGTTGGCTTGGGTCTGGAGAGGCTAATGTGTTGGATGCTGTCAAAGCAAATGGGAGAAAAGGAAGCCAAAGTGTGGCTTTGGAGGAATGTTTACTGTGCCAAGATCAGCATTTACTGTCCTGCTTTAAAGAACCAAAAAAACACAACAGAATAACTTCAGCTTTGTTTGATTGAGGATTATGGTTATTGGTTTGGGTTTTTTTTAAAGTATATCATGCTTCCAAAGCAGTGCTAGTTCTGTTGACTTTGAAAATGCTGTTAGCTAGAATGACTTGCTGATAAGCATAGTTGCAGCTTTACTTCTCTACAGATTTCTGTCTTTTGCCTTTCTATTGGCTTGAGTATTCGTGTGGAGTCAGCTTCTCTTAGCCCTGGTTTTCTCTTCTCCCTGAAGAGAAATTCCCTGTTGTTCAGTTTTCCTAGATTGTGCCAGTAGCCAAACCCAAAGCTGGTCATGCCTTTAAATGTAGGTCTATTCTGAACCTTGATTTGCAAATGTCTTGGTGCTTCTTCTTGAGAAGAACAGCTGAGCTGGAGGTAAATCCTTCTGAGACACTTCACAGAGAACTTGATACCGTGGTTTGTACTGGAAAACAGAACGATGGTGTGGGTTTTCTTTGGGTTTGGGATGAAGATGCCAGTTTTTCCCCTGAGCTGTGTGCTAGCTTCCTGCCTTTGCTGATGTGCTTCTCCTGCTCTGTGCTTTTGGCTGCCTGCAGCACCCAGCCACACTGCCACGCAGAATGAACAATTGGAACCTGCAGAAAAGGAAGCTGCCCTTCCCTTTTTTCCTAGTTCCAGCACAGGATTGCACATAAAAACAAATTTCCAGCTTGTGCTCCGTGTCCCCTTTTCTTCTGTTATCCCTAAGCCCACGCCAAGCAGCAGTCTTGTGCTTGAAATCTCAAAGCCAAACTTTTTTTTTTTTTTTAAAGCCTCTAAGGGTAGGAGCCCTTGGCAGCTGGTAGCTGTGAGTTCCGGCAGCTCTTGTGGAGTGTTTTTTACGGTCTTCCTGGGGATTAGCTGACTCCCTGGCCTGGCACATCGTTTTTTTCTAATGCTGGACTGGCACTACTCCAGGCTCGTTTAGCTCTGTTTATTCTTGGTCAGGCT
Organism: Turnix velox; assembly: GCA_013400935.1. NCBI lineage: Eukaryota > Metazoa > Chordata > Aves > Charadriiformes > Turnicidae > Turnix > Turnix velox. The sequence goes on from VZTY01019513.1 coordinate 16,772, forward strand.
GGGCTGCTGATCATGCTTGGCACTGGCAGCAGCTGACGTACATGCTTGTCTCTGAGGATTTCAATTTTTTGTCACTTCCCTCCTTCCTCCAAGCTGCATGTACTGGAGCTTTGTCTCCCAAACCTGTATTTTCTCTGCTGTGGCTGTGGGGGAGGGGGATAATCTAATTCCTATTATTGTATGATGGATATTTTCAACTGTTCTTTGGCCAGCTAGTCCTTAGACTTGAATTTGATGGGTTGGGATCTGGATGAAGAAGTTTCTTAGATGTTTCTATTGGAATTTCTGTTGAGAATTAACTTTGAGTGTACTTTGTGCCTCTGAATTCTGTTAAGATGGAAACACAAAGGTCATTGCTTTGACCTGAGGAAAAATTTTTTAAGTTATTTTATTAAATAACTAAGTTAATGCAAACAACAAATATGAAAAGTGTAAGCTTTTGGTATATGCCTGAGTATATATTAAGTCTTTATATTTGATCAGGGATTACATTCTTTTTAAGTAGTTGTAAATAGGAAATTGAAATTTTTAGTAGAAGAGATTGACTAAAATGAATGACAGTCTTGAAATCATTAAGAAAGTGCTTATACTTGTAAAAAGGATCCTGAGTAAAAATTCTTTTTTAAAAACACTATCAAAATTGCCTTGTTTAGAGTTAAAACACCTGACAGATTGCTGAGGTGCTTTCATTCTTTTTTAACTTACTGCTTCATTTCAGTTTCTCTAAACCTTTGTTGAGCTAGAAACTCAGCTCCAGGAGTGCTGTAACCACAGGAGGCTGCCTTCTCTAAATGAATACTTAGAGAAAATGGAGCAGTTCTGGCTGAGCACAGAACTTGTGGTTCTGTCTCCTGTTGGTATCCTGAAGTGATATGGAAACAAATTCTTTTTCTGCCTGTTTCTCAGAAGTGTAACAAGATTAAAAGTAGGTTGGTTTTTTTTTCCCCAAGAATCCCTGGTCACCTGCCTGTTGTCCACTCTCTGCAGCATGACAGTTGTCCATGATCAGCAAATAGAGCCAGATTAGCTGTCCGTGCCTCGAGGGGTGCCCTGAGCTCCAGGCTACTGAACAAAAAGAGAACACTATTCATTTGCCAACTCCAGTTATTTGATTGTCTTATAAAGATTAGGTTGGAAGGGACTTGAAAGATCATCTAGTTCCAACCTCCCTGCCATGGGCAGGGACACCTCCCACTAGACCAGGTTGCTCAGTGCCTCATCCAGCCTGGCCTTAAACACTTCCAGGGAGGGGGCATCCACAACCTCTCCAGGCAACCAGTTCCAGTGTCTCACCACCTCACAGTCAACAACTTTTCTTATCTTCAGCCTAAATCTCCCCTCTTCCAATTTGCATCCATTCTTCCTAGTCTTGCCATCCTGGACCCTATTAAAATGTCCTACCCCAGCCTTTCCCTTCAGATATTGATGTGGGATTTTTTCTATCCTCAACTGCACACTTTGTGTGCTGTAGAAATATTTTGTGCTCAGCAAAACTTAGTGAATTGCTTTGATTTTTTTAAAAAATTTATTATTTTTTACATTTGGGGGAAGATAATTCAGGCAGACTTGTATTAAAAATGTCTATAATTAAACCTGGTTTTGGGGGTTGCAGGATAAACTAGATGACTTCTGAGGGTATTTTCTAAATCTGTTTTCTGTGGTTCTTAGGGTGCCTACTGAACTTATTACTTGCTTCAAATGTAAGCTCTATGGCTTAGATGAGGAATCTGGTCACCTGATAAGCTCCCATCACTGCAGGTTTTCCTTTCTCCCAAGCTTTTCCTACTAGCACATGATTATCTGTGGTGTTAGAAGCTTGTCTGCTATCTTCAGAAATCCCCCTTGCTGCAATTTAAATCGATTTCTCCTGCTCACATCCACATTGGACATGGAAAACAGGCTTCCCCCCAGCTTTTACTCTAACAGCCTTTTCTCTCATCAGTCCTGCCTAGGCTGCAGAAGTCCTGGATGTAGTTTTTACTCAGTTTTTTCTGTTCTTTGAATCCACTCTTTGGCATAGACCTGAATTTTCCAAAGACTGCTTCCTCCCTGCAGGAGGAACAGGCTATAGGAAGCTGAAATATAGGTGTACAAATGTTGACTAAGTTGTAAGCAAAGGCTGAGGTGCATTTGAAATGTCATAATAGAAAGCAGCTTAATTATAGTGGGGGGGGGCAGGAAGAGAAGAATCTCTTTACTGTCCTCTCCAGTTTCTAACAGTTAGTGAAATGTAATGGTGAAAGCCTTTCCCCACTAATCCTCTGGACTCCTGGGAATGTCACTTGGATGGTGTCTCCATCAGCACTGAAATTCCCCAGCTTGGTATCAGATTTAGAGAGAAATAGTTGCTAAGTGCCTGTGTGTGCAGGGATCACCATGACAGTTCAGGCCTTTAAAAATCCAAGGGAAACAATGAAGCACTTTGCAGGTGGAAGTGGCTGCATTCCTCAGGGGAATTTATCAGCTGCAGGACATTGGTGACCCTTTCTATTTAAGGAGGAGTTGAGCATTCCAGCCTCAACTTCTTTTTTTTACTTGACTAGTGATTTATGCAGCTTGTCCTTTAGGGCATTCTTATCAGGGCATTATTATATTCCAGGTAATGAGCATTACTCACACAACCCAGTATGTGGTAGGCTTTCCACACCAGTGAGGCAGGATCCTTCTCTCAGGAATTTCACAATCAAAAGCAGCAAGTTACAAACCACCACCCACTGCTTGTAAAGTTCCAGCCATGAAGCTTCAATAGGTTGAACTTCTTTGATTTGCTTCTCAGCCTGCATGTATTGAGAAGATCTGCAGGTGTGGTGGTGAGGAGAATTTTGTCTCCATCCTAAAGTTGTGCATAGTAGTGTTAAGTACTGAAAGGGGTTTTTTCTCTGCAAAGGCACCCAGCAAAAAGAGGAAACTGGGGGGGGACCTCATTAATGTTGATAAATATGGAAAGGGTGAATGCCAGGAGGATGGAGTTGGGGTTTTCTCAGTGACCTCCAGTGATAGGACAAGGGGAAAAGGGTACAAGCTGGAACTTAGAAGGTTCCAGAAAAATATAAGAAAAAGCTTTTCACAGTGGGGGTAACAGAACACTGGAACAGGCTGCCCTGAGAGGGTGTAGAGTCTCCTCTGCCAATATTCAAAATCCATCTGGATGAGTTTCTGTGTGACCTGGCAGGAGGATTGGACTAGATGATCTTTTGAGGTCACTTCCAATCCCTGATATTCTGTGGCTTCACTGTGTTGAAGTTCTTCTGGTGCTTAGAAATAAGATGCTGTAATGGAGATGAGTTTTACTTCACTGTTGGGTTTTGTTTCCTCAAGAGCTGTGTGAGGAGCTTTCACTGGAGGTACGTGTGTGGCAGAAGGGTATTAGTTTCAGGAGCTGATGGCAGGAGCTGACTCCGTCTTTCAGCAGCAGCAAAGCACATGTTATGTCTAAGTGCCTCGGAAATCCAATGAGGTGTTAGGATTGTCCCGAAATATTTGGAATGCCTCCAAACTGCACCCGTGCTGAAACAGAGCCTTGCTGCAAACTCTGCAGGTGTGGAGCAAGATACTTCTCCCCCTTTTTTTACCATTCCCTGTCTGTGCCAGGATAAATTAGTTTATCTCGGGACTGGAGGATGTGCTGAGCAATAAGATGTGCTCTTTGGATGTCTCCATGTGCAGCTGAACCCCAGCTGTTTTAAGGTATTCATGAAGGGAATATCACCAGAGCCACGATGCATTCCTGTGGGGAATAGAACTGTAATGGCTTCAATATATTTCATGTTAAGCCATCGCTGGGGTTTTCCATTTCTGCCTTTTTATTTGCTAGTTACCATTTCTCAGGCTTCTTTCTGACCAAAGAATCACTGCAGGATTTGAAATCAGAGGAAGGAAAGAAACCCCCACGGTGGTGGCAGGTTTGTGAGAGGTGCTGAGATCTGACTTCAGTTGGTGAAAAAAAACATTTGCTTCGATGCATTTTGGCCCTCGGAGATGACTATCGGTAAAATTAGGTAGAAAAGGTGTTTCTTCCCCTCCCCACCTGTTTATCAGCATTTTTGAAGTACAGTCATTCTGGCTGGAATTCAAATGTAGAATGTATGAGTGCATTAACACCTTTCCCAGAGCCTTTTTATCAGAGCTATTGTGTTCTCAAATGGGCCCTACAGACAAAAAAAAAGGGAGATAATTCTTTGGAGGGGAAAAAGTAATTTAGTGCTGCTGGAGCTCACTGTGAAAGTAAAATAATTTTGATTAGATGTTTCCTGTTTAAAGAGACACTTGACTATGTATCCTCTGGCTTTAAGGAAGTCTCAAGCAAAATCCATTCCTGAGTTGCTGAGCTGTCTGGGTGGTTTTTATTGCTTTGAAGTGAGGCTTTATCTCCTGGCTTCATTCACAGACTAGCTGGCTGCTTATCACATCTGGGGATCAAACCTTCAAAGGTTTTGTCTGCAGAGTTGGGATTTATGAGGTCACGTGGAATCCCCCTCTGAGAGGGAGCTCAACCCCTTGGCAGCAAAACTTTGGGGGGAAAAAGCTTTTCTCTGTAGGTGATGCTGGGCAGGGAAAGAGCCCACAGCCAGGGAAGTGTTGGGATTGGGATTGCTGGCCCCTTTTCAGCACCAAAGTATTAGAGAATGTGGGAGACCAGAGCGCATTCCTAGACACAGACTCACCGTGTTGCTGCTTCCAGTAGAGCTGTGTGAAATGTCAGAAGGAATTAGACCCGTGCTGGAATGGACAACCACATCCAGCACTAGGCTGGCTGCACTTTTACAGCTGGGCTGAGGAGCTACAATAAATGAGCAAAGGAGATTATTTTTAATAATTCAGAATTATTTTGTGATAATCCAGATTATTTTTAATCATCCAGAATTGTTTTTAAATTAAAGAGAAGGCTCAAGGAGGACTTCAGAGTAGCTTCTCAGTACCTAAAGGGGGCTACAGAAAGGCAGGGGTAGGACTTTTTAATAGGATATGTGATGGGAGGACTAGAAATAATGGATGTAAATTAGAAGGGAGCACATTCAGACTGGATATAAGAAAGAAATTCTTTAGCTGAGGGTAGTGGAAGAGGTTGTGGATGCCTTCTCAGTCCCTGGAGGTGTTTTAAGGCCAGGCTGGAGAAGGCACTGAGCAGCCTGATGTAGTGGGAGGTGTCCCTATGGCAAGGGGATTGGAACTCGATGGTCTTTAAGGTCCCTTCGAACCCCAACTATTCTATGATTCTATGATTAATTTATTAATTTAATAATCCATATTATTTTTAATAATCCAGAATTATTTTTAATAATCCAGAGATTATTTTAATAATCCCAGAAAGGGATTAAAAGTCAAAAAAAAAAAAAAGAAAAAAAGAAAAAAATCCCAAAAGGCTGCCTGGCTTTTTGCTTACTTCAGCAGCAAGCAGCAGCTGTCAGACCTGCAGCCAGGACTCATCCTGGCCCCAAAGCTTCCCTCAAACAAATAGCAGCTGAGACAAGTATCTCCAGTAAAAACACATCTGAGTGCTCCTGCCTCTGGAACAGAGCTTTTTGCGCTGTGTTCAGACATGCCAGGCTGTGCTGACTGTACAAAAAATGGGAGAGCTCAGTGCAGCAGCAGATGTTTGTTGCATTTCCCAGTGCCTTGCAAACAGCTTTAGCTGATTAGGCCACTAGAGATCACACTTGGCTTCAGTGCAAGTGAAATGATACAACTACATGTGCTGCGAGCAGGAGAAAGCACTCATCTCTGCTGATTTATACCCCTCAGCTTCCATTCAGGAGAAAAAAAAAGATTAAGTTAAATGACTGCAGTGATCTCTGCTAAAATAGTGTTGGATGAAGCACCCTCTGGGTGATTGCAGGTTGTAGGTACTGTGAGGGATATAGAAAGGTAAATTTGATGTGTTTGGAGATGTGTCTAGTAATTCCTGTCACTCTGCCTCCCGTGACTTCTCCATCAGGCTGTGCTACTGCTGCAAGGAGTAGTTTCAGGTTTATGCATTTGGCTCACACTTTTTGGCAAAAGCTTCCCTGTTTCAGCACTTACTAAGGCAGCCCCTCTTCGGATCAAAGCTCCACCCCCTGTGGAGCTTATTCTGCTTCTGCAGCCACACGTTGTCCTCCTGCCATGGCTCCTCCTCTCCTCCCACCCTTGGGTGGAACCAGGGAAGGGAAAAGTTGACAATAGTTAGCAGGCAGCAGAGTTTGCAGGAATTATTGCAGAAGCATGTCCCACTATCCTGGGTAGCAGTTATTCTATCCTTCCCAAGGCTGCCAAGTGTGGGAGAAGATGGTTGTAGCCATGGGAGGCAGGAAAAATCCAAAAAGGAACGAGCAGCAGAGAGACCTGGTGTTCCTTGGGCAGCTTCAGAAAGAGATGAAGTATCTGAATCAGCACAAGATGAAATGAGCTCTGCTGCTGCCATGTTGGCAGAAGAGAGCTGCTCAGAGGCAGTTGGACAAGTTTGTGGCTGAGCCGGTTTCTCCACTGTTGGAAGATGGGGAGTTACTTGTCTGCCCCAGCTTACTTCGCTCCCAAGGATCCCTTTAGGTAAGTCCTGCACAGGATTAGTAGGGAATATTTAAAGTGCCATTTCCCCCCCCGTAATGCTACCCTCACCAGGGCTCTGTGTGAAGAATGAGATCCAGTCTTGTGTGCAGGGAGCAGCCAGCCTCACACTGGGATCCCATCTCACTCCAAGGAGGAAATGGGGAAGATTCTTCTTCCCAGTCCCTTTGCAGCTCTCTGGGATGATTGAATGGTACCAGTGGTGTGAGGCAGTGTTTGTAGCTCAGGCAAACCACCCCCCTTTCAGGGCAATGGAGTTATGCCCCTGTGCTGTTCTCCACTGCCAGGGAATGAGATTACTGCTTAGGGCACTTCCTAAGCTCCTTGTGGCTGGGTACGGTGCAGGGTGAGGTGAGGTGTGCTGCTGTGGGTTCAAGAAGGTGTGATCTGCTGCCAGGCACTGCATAATCTGGTTTGAGAAAAGAAATGAGGTGCTTTGCAGGTAACCAGGGACATGCAGCTCACTTCCCCTATGTGGAAATAATCCTTCTCAGGTGGTATTTTAGTTTATATTAATGACCTTTCTTGCTCAGATCAAACAAATGAGGCTTGAAAAGGGTAAAAGCTACAGAATCATAGAATAGTTCAGGTTGGAAAGGACCTTCAAGATCATCGAGTTCCATCCCCCTTGCCATAAGCAGGGACACCTCTCACTACAAGGCTCAGTGTCTTGTCCAGCCTGGCCTTAAACACCTCCAGGGGTGAGGGGGCATCCGCAACCTCTTCCAGTGTTTCACTGCCCTCACCCTAAAGAATTTCTTTCTTATATCTATCCTGAGAATGGGGCTTTGACTGCATGACTTCTCCATAGTGGAAACTCTTAGCAGGGCTGGTGACGCATTGATGTGCTGATAGGAGGGTGAGTGGATGGGGAAGGGCAAGCCTTGCAGTTTTATTGTCTTCCTCCACTTGGGATTTGCTGGTTATTGATCCCGTCTCTACAAACACACTGTTGTACTGATTTGAGAGTAACAAGCCTTTTGTTAAAGCAATTTGGGGTAGGAGTTAAATGCTGCTGCGCAATCACTGAGCAGCTTTGGGCAACTCTCAGAAACAGCCCCTACTTTCAGAAGAAGGAATTTATTAATTGTAATCTGTGCTGGGCACCATGCTAAGTCCTTGATACACGCCTTCTCCTCAGCATGTGGAAACGATTTTGCATAGTTAGAGCTTAAATGCCCTATATTCTAATGCTTAGTTTATTTTCTAGCATTTCTTCTTCCTTTTCTAGTGTTTGTTATGTAGCCAGTGCGCACGGCTGTGCAAAATTTGGGTGAGAAAGTTTTGGATGAGCACCAGGCTGGGGGGTTATTTTGTTCTGCAGCTCTCTCTCCGCGTGACTGTCCTCTGCCCAGCCCTGCCTGCAGAATTGGAGACACAGCTCTTTCGAGCCTGTTTAGCGTTAACTGATCTAGCCTGACAGTGTGTGTGTGTATGTGGGGGGGGTGTGGATTTTATTAATGAGCCCTTCTCAAAGGGATCTGTCTCCTCAGTGCCAGGGAGTCTTTGCTACCGTGAGGGTATTGGCTTTCATTTAGATGTAAGAGAGATGCCACATCAATTGAACCTCCATCTCACTGAAAACCAGGCTGGTTACCTCTTGTGATCTGATCCTCCTGCTGCCCCTCACTAAACCAAGTTAGGCATCAACCAGGGATTGAGAAGCCTTTCTGCACCTGCTGTGCCACAGAAGGCTGAACACTGCACCCTGATGCTGCCCAGGCTTCCTGGATGGTGACTGCAGGAGGCAGATTAATTTATTCTTTATAACCAAGGCTGGAATTGAAGAGTCATAATTTATGGGACTATAATCAGAGCAGGGCTCTGCAGCTCTGGGCAGCAAGAGGAAAGAGGTATGGTGTGGCTCTTACCAGTCCTCTGAGAACATTGATTACTCTGGGTTGTTATTCTGCAGTAAGAATAGCAAATCATCTAGGAGAAGATTAGCAGTTTCTAATCTACAAGACAGAGGAGCCAGAAATCTTCCTTTCTTTTGGTTGTGGAGACTGGCAAAGATTAGCTCACTTAATACCTCTAGAAGTAATTATATGCCTGTCTTAGATGGAAGCCCTGTGATGCCACATACTCCATCAAGGAGAAAAAGGAAGGAGGAGTGGTGGTAACTCTTCTGTGATAAAATTCTGACATAGCTCTGCAAAGGGAGTCATGTGGAAGAGTCACGTGATGCCTTTATCATTTGGGCAAAGCCATTGAAAGAGTCCTAAAGCTGTACCTGGATGCTGTCAGGCAGTTTTCATTGTCTGAAAAATCTTTTCAACATCATAGTGGCAAGTAACAGGAGGTGCTGCGTGGCCATATGGGCAGTAACCAGGTCCCTTTTTTCTTCATGGGATTAATGAAGTAGCCAGTTAGACCCATTAGCAGCATCAAGACTTGATATAAGAAAGAAATTCTTTAGGGTGAGGGGAGTGAAACAGTGGAAGAGGTTGCCCAGAGAGGCTGTGGATGCCCCCTCTCTGGAGGTGTTCAAGACCAGGCTGGACAAGGCACTGAGCAGCCTGATGTAGTGAGAGGTGTCCCTGCCTATGGCAGTGGGGTTGGAACTCGATGATCTTTAAGGTCCCTTCCAACCCAACTATTCTATGATTCTATGATCAAACCTGGCTGGGGCTGGCTGCTTCAGTTGCCTCATGGCCCTGGGTGGGGTGCTGAGCCTTTAGCTGGAAACTTGTCCTGCCCAGATTTGTTTAATTGCATAGCAAAGAGCTGACTGCTTGCTGGCTCCACCTCCCTCACCTTCATTTTGCTGCGGGTGTGTTGTACTTGAGATACCTGGGCTTATTTCCGGATGGAAGCAAACTTAGCAAAGCCCTTTAATTCTGGAATCAAACCACAAAGAAGTAGGGAAAAGTTAAAGAGAAGACAATGTTCAAAACATCTATTTCAGGCTAGATAGAAGAAAGAAATTCTTAAGGGTGAGGGTAGTGAACCACTGGAAGAGGTTGCGGAGAGAGATTGTGGATGCCCCCTCAATCCCTGGAGGTGTTCAAGACCAGGCTGGACAAGGCACTGAGCAGCCTGGTCTAGTGGGAGGTGTCCCTGCCTATGGCAGGGATGATGATCTGTAAGGTCCCTTCCAACCCAAACCATTCTATGATTCTATAATTGCAGTTGTGATTTTGCAGGAATTTTATAATTTCTCTCCTTAGGAAGAAAAAGGACTGATTAAAGATGAAATTTAGGAGGGATGAGGAAAGGAAGGTGTTGTGCTTATATAACAAATGGATAAATAATTCAGCTGCTTGTAGTGAAGTGGGACTGAAGGCCAGGTCTTAAAGTCCTGGTGTGGCAGTCTCCAGTATTGTTGTCTGCTTCCCCAGTGCAGGTCTGGTCACAGCTCCTGTTTGAAGATGTAATCACTGCTGGTACAGGCACGCACACAGCAGTGGGATAAGTCTGAGGGATCTGATTTGCCTGTGATGAGCCAGATGTTCCTGCCACAAGTTGATAGAAATCTTTGCTGTTAGTCTCCACTTGTTCCTTTCTCCCACTCACCTACTTCATCATTCAGCGTGGGGCATTTACTGCAAATGAAAGCCAAAGGCTAGTGGTTGAAGGGAAAATGCACTGCAGTGCCTTCCAGGTCTCTTGCATACCATGAGCAGGGTGTAACAGTGACTCTGCCCCAAGGCTGGGACTCTGATGGTGCAGGTACCACGTACATTGATGTGGAGTTACTTCTCCCCCATCCTCAGGCTGAACTGGCAGGGGCTGGAGTCCTTTCCAGTCACTAAGGAAGGGGGGGGTTGTCTAGATTTGGAGCTCCCCAGCTGTGAGAACAAACACTATAAAAGCCAAATACATGAGAAGGAGTAACTTTCCTGAGGGTAGGGTACGGCAGCAAATATTTCATGGGGTGTGTTTTTCCCCTAAAACCAGAGGCTGCTTTACAGGCAGCTTCACCTTGTTGCTTTGCAGCCTCTTGAAATGGAGCAAATAACTCTCCATGTTTGAGCACGACCAGCTTCACCCTATCATCACACCCATTACAAGCTGGTGGAGTTTACGAGGAATGTCTTTGGCACAAATAAGCTTTCAGGAATCTTGTGAAAGGTGAGGTCAACAGTAGCTCTTACTGAACCCTGCCAGCATGTAAAAAGTCCCCCTCCAATGCTTGCAGCTTGAGAGCACATGGTACTGCAGGGAGTCCTGCTGGTCAGGAGGGCACATGCCCACCAAAGCCCCCACCCCTGTGCAATGGGTTCCCTTCCCATGTAGTAACTGAGACCATTGTTAGGGTAAGGGGCAAAAGAAACCTCTCTAGAGGTGTTTAAGGACAGGCTGGACAAGGCACTGAGCAGCCTGAGGTAGTGGGAGGTTGGAACTCCATGATCTTTAATGTCCCTTCCAACCCAAACTATTCAATGATTCTAACTTCCACCTTTGGGATAGCATTGTACTGGCAATTGATCCTCAAGGTGTTTCTTTGAAGCAGTTACTGGTGACTTACCCACTCTGGAATCTGCACTCAGAAGCCAATATCAGACTAATTTTCCTTTTAAAGTCTGACAACGTGCTGCCCAGGGCTAATGGAATAATCTTTAGTGATGCAACTGAAGATTAGGGCTGTGCTGACCCTTGTCTCCATGCTACTGATGGCAAGAGGGGGTTCTCTGTGTTTGTTGAAGGTGGCTGCTCCAGCCATGCCACTGGTGTCCATGTGAACGAGGGAGTGTGACAAGGCTGTGTGCAAGGTACATGTCTGTGCAGGGTGATCTGAGAACAATTCTACAGTGCTGCTTGTCCTGCCAGCTGAGGGCATCTGCCACAGAGACATATCCTGCCTAACAGCCATTTGTGTTTGGGCTCCATTTCACTCTTACCTTGACTGGAAATCTATTTCTCTGTGCTGTCTCCTTCACTGAACACAAAACATTTGTTGAGGTGTAATGGGCTAAAAGTTTTTGCCATTGGGCAAACAAAGAGCACCCCCCCAAACCTAGACATTTGGTCTAATGGTAGCTCCCCATGCCAGCAGGTTAATTTTGTTTTGGGATGCCAATATGAAGGGAAGGTCAGAGATCAAATATTTTTTAATCATTTTTTGGCTAAACTGACTTCCCACACACTGTAATTCCCATGTTTAGACTTAACAGGACGCACATCAGCCCAGATGTCCGAAACACCATCCACTCTGCAGATCGTATCCTGGAGATTAATGGAGCTCCTATTCGTACCTTACAGGTGGAGGAGGTGGGTAGACTTCTCTTCTGAAGGCTCCTTCTCATCTGCCTTCCTACAGCTTCTCTGTTTCTCACCCCACACCCTGTGTGCACACCCATAGTACTGGTGCTGACATCAGGAGCAAACGTGAAGATGAGCTTTGCTACCCCTTCCAAGGAAAATGCAATTGGGATGCAGTTGTGGTTTTGCAGCTTTCAAGAATGAAGGGATGTAATGAGAAAAGTGTGAGGCTGAGAAATCTCAGAGGACAGGGAGTCTGTGAAGACTCTTCGTGTGTTGCTAACAAAGGCTCTGATCCTCAGGCAACAGGCCAACAGCCTCACCTTGTCCTAAGGATGAGCTTCCCATTGCAAAAAAACTCAAGTGTTTGATGCCTGCATTTACAAGGAAATGCTTTATACAGATATCTGGGGCTGCTGCAAGAGTGTAGTGAGTGCACAAGTTTTATTTACTGTTGGTGCACATTAGACATCTCTCAGATAAATCTCCTTGTAGCTTCTCAAAGCTGTTTTTTGTAGCTCTTCAGGATGGAATCTTGTGTAGTTTTTGAGCACTTCTCAGAAAAGTTAAAAAAAAAAAAGTGTTTGCTCACTTTTAGCTGAGCAGAAAGAAAGAGGATTTGGATAGCATAAGGAACTTGAGTGTTGCTAGCTGGATTTTTCTGGTAGGCAGCTGTGGGGTGCACAGCTAAAGTGTGTTCAGTCTCACTGAACTCTCTCCTCTGACTCCTGAGGGGTGTTTTGCTGTGTCTGCTCTGTCTCCTCCTGGCTTCTATCATCCTGTCCTTTGTTTTGACTGCAGGTGGAGGACATGATTCGCAAGACAAGCCAGACACTTCAGCTGCTGATAGAGCGTGACCCTGTCTCCCAACGCTTAGACAGGCTGCGTTTGGACTCCCGTCATCCCACCCACAGAAAGTCCTCCATTTCCCCTCTCTCCCTCTCCCCCCTGGACATCGAGGAAAATTTGGAAGGAACACTCCGCCGACGTTCCCTCAGGTAAGGACTGCTCTGACCTGGCTTGTCCCTGGGCTGCTCTGTGCCTCTGCAGTGAGATGGGACTCATCTCTGATGTGAGCCTTGGTAGAAACCACTGGTGAAGCAGCAAAGAGCTTTAGATTCTGCTGTTGATGTGTACTCTCTCCATTCTCTTTTATGCAGCAAACCTTCCTTAATGAAAATCATAGTACCATAGAATAATTTGGGTTGGAAGGGACCTTCAACATCATCTAGTTCCAACCCCTGTTCCCACTACATCAGGTTGCTCAGTCCACACTAGTTAAAAAAATCAATTCCCCCTGCCCCATTAATGAGTATTTAAGAATATTGTCAGGTATTTTTCCCATGCAGAAGCAGCAGTTCTCAGTAGCAGAGCTGGAATTGATCCCAGAATTACTCTGCAGAATGGGGCTTCTGGGGGTGCCCTTCCATCTTGGTGGATCAGAGACTTCAGAGCAGAAGAGAAGGGATCTGCAAGGCTTGTGAAGAAATAAGGAGCTCTAAAGCTATGAAATTTTACAGTTAGAAAATCTAAAAGTCAGGTTTTTACTGGCCTTAAATGGTTGGGGAAGAATTTAGCCTTAAAGGGAATGTGACTGGGATGTTGGGAAAATCTTCTCTTCCGAGACTGGACCACTCAGTTGTTCATTTAATCATTTGCTGCTATTTTATCTTTGTTTAGAGCCAGGAAGTGCTGTGTCTTCACAGCTTCTTCCTGTTCACAGAGCTCTACCTCCAACTACAGTGCAGGAGATGAGGTGGAGCCATGCAGCTCTGACTTGGAAGCTGCTCTAAAAGCTCCCACAACACTGGGAGAGCTTTTGAGATACAGAGAACACTGAAGCACACCTAGAAACTGCTCCCTTAGGAGCTAATGAAGGAACAAAAATTTCCTAATGGCTTCCCTGATCTTCCTGTTCCTTTGTTTTCTAGGCGAAGTAACAGCATTTCCAAGTCTCCTGGTCCCAGTTCTCCAAAGGAACCCCTTCTCCTGAGCCGTGACATGAGTCGCTCTGAATCCCTACACTCTTCCTCTAGCTGCTCCCAGCAAATCTTCCGGCCCTGCGACCTCATTCATGGGGAAGTACTAGGAAAAGGATTTTTTGGACAAGCAATCAAGGTGAGTTGCCCAGACATTCATCCTTTGATTACAGCAGTATCACTTCACTGGGGATCCTTTGTGACTTGTCTCAGTGGCCTTTGCTAGTGGTCAGCCTTGGAACTCTCCTGGTCTACTCAGTGAAATCCATTTTTCTGTTTCATACCCTGACCTTGAGTGTCTCTGGCTATGGGCAGCTTTGTCTTTATCCCCTTTAAATATCAATCTTGGCCATATGTACTCATCTCCAGAGTTAGATTTAGAGCTCCACTGAGTATCTGTGTCACAGCAACCACCTGGGTGAGGTGGGGAGAGTGGGGAAGAAGCTACATTAGAAGTATCTTGTGAAAAGGTGCATCCACCTCTCCCCAGCACAGCATTTGTCCCTCACTTAGTGTGGCATGCTTAGGGGATTGACATGACCATATCTCAACCCTACATGGCTTGTCAGTGTGGTGGTAGTGGTCAAGTCTTTCATGACTCTCACAATTAAACTTTCCACTTAAGCTCTCCAGTCTTGCCTGGGGATGCTTCATCAGCTCTTTTCTGGCATTCCTAAGAGCATCAGGGGAAGCTTCCTCTGCCTTCTTGAGGTGCTGTGAGGTTCTCCATGCTCAGATTGCTGTTCACTGTGTTGTGGGACTTCTCTCCTTACACCTGCATAAACTTCAGGTGTCCAGCCACCATCTCATGCTTCTTCCATGGGAGGTGGTGAGCCAGTACTACAAACCCAGTCTTTTTAATCCATGCTAATGAGCATATTTCTCTTCTCCTCTGCTCATAGAGAAATAAGAGGTGCAGGTAAGCAGAACCTTTCCTCTGTCGCATGCTTGTCTCACCTGCCCCCCCACAGTTCATGGCACAAAGGTGTTTCTTTTCTGCTCAAATCACCTGATAGCCATCCCATGCTGCTGCATGCTCTGGGAGTTAAAATTGCCCTCTTGGATTCTCCTAATGCCACTGATTTCAGTTTTGCTGTTATGTCAGCTTAAGAGTTCCACTTCAGCCTTGTCTTGTCCCTGTCTTTTCCCTCTCCTTTATTATTTGGGTATTAGATGTCCCTGGCTTCCATGTGGCTGGCTGAAATGCTTAGTGTTCCTTGGCTCACTACTCATATGTGGATGCTTGATTTCAGACAGGGGCAGAAAATGTTGTCCTCTGGCTTCTGTTGTGTTATTCCATGCATTCATATTCCAGCTTTATCAGCCTTGCTATGCCCCATGGTTCCAAACAGAACTAGTGTGCCACAGTGTCTGCCAAGAGCTCATAAGCTTCCTAAATGCCCAAGTGGGTCTTGTGTTCTGGAGGTTTGGAGGTTTTCTAAAAGGCTTTTTTATTTTTAAGGGTACAAAGCAGAAAAGTGACATCTATCTTGAGCTTCATATTGGCATATTTTGATGCGAGAAGTACCTATTTGGTCAGAGAATCATAGAGATGGAAGGGACCTTCAGAGTAATTCTCTTCTAGAAGCTAGACATAAGAAAGAAATTCTTTAGGGTGAGGGTAGTGAAACACTGGAAGAGGTTGCCCAGTTCGTGTGCGCCCAAATGAGAGCCAGGCGTTGGTGTTTAAGGCCAGGCTGGACAAGGCACTGAGCAGCCTGATGTAGTGGGAGGTGTCCTTGCCTATGGCAGGGGGGGTGGAACTCCATGATCTTTAAGGTCCCTTCCAACCTAAACTATTCTATGATTCTAAGGTGATTGTTACCTGGAGATCCTAGGGAGGCTCAGCTGTCCAAGTTAAGCAACTGAAGGGGAGATGATTTCCAGGAAAATTTGCTCCTCAGAATTTGAACCCTTTTTACTCAATCACACGCCTCATGGAAGTGAAGCAGTGCTGGTTAAAATAAACTTCTAGAATGCAGCAAGATGTCAAGAACTATTTGGATACAGTCACCTCTAGAATGCAGCAAGGTGTCAGGAACTCGTTGGATACAGTCAAACAGGTCTTGAGGGAGCTGGAAGTGCTTTCCATGTGGAGAGCCAGGAAATTTATTAACTGATGTGTATGGTGGGTTTCTGTGTGTTTGTCACCATCCTGGGACATTCCACACAGGTAGCAATGCCACTGCTTCCTGCCTTACCCAGACAGCCTGTACACCCCAGCTCTGCTTGCACATGAGGAAGTTTTACAAGCTCTTACGAAGCCATCAGGCTTTAGAGTGCCTATA
Source organism: Turnix velox (assembly GCA_013400935.1). Lineage (NCBI taxonomy): Eukaryota > Metazoa > Chordata > Aves > Charadriiformes > Turnicidae > Turnix > Turnix velox. The sequence continues at coordinate 32,787 of VZTY01019513.1, forward strand.
AAGCCAAAGTCTGCAGTGAAGTTTGGGGTGGTTTGGTTTGGTTTCTGAGGCAGGTGAACTTTGATTCCTTTGCAGATAGAGAATAGAGTTGTCAAGGTCCATGAAGAGAGTGAGCATCACTCTGACTCTCTGTAGGGTAGCTGGAGCCATGCACAAGTATGGAGTTGATGCCTTCGGAGGCTGTGACAGCCTCTGTGCTGGCTTCAGCCCTGTGCTACCTAAACCAGAGACTTCAGCTCTGGTTCTTGTGATGCTGTTGATCTCTCAGTGTGATCTTCTGTCAGCTTTAGGTAGTTTCTGTTTCATGTACAGAGTATTTGCTGAATTCTGAATTCATGCAGTTTCCTGCAGCTCCCTGGGCTCTGAAATTTCTCCCATCTCTATTCCTCTCTGGATGGAAAGGAATGTTACTCTTCTCTTTCAGAAGAGTTGCAAGAGCATTGGAGCTATCAATGTATTCTTGAACCTTGACTGTAGGTCTGGTTTTCTCTTTCTACCAGGTGACTCACAAAGCAACAGGGAAGGTGATGGTGATGAAAGAGCTGATTCGCTGTGATGAGGAAACACAGAAAACCTTTTTGACAGAGGTAGGAGCAAGATTTCAAAAAGCTTCTGAGCTAGGAGTGTGGTGGAGCTCTTCCATCTTCACAGGAGAGAGAGTGATGGTGCTGCCAACCTGGCAGCAATCAAGGTGCTGAGGAGGGAGTCAGCACACAAGGAAAAGCTGACAGGAGCTGGATGTTTGCTGGGTGATGTGTGACTCACACAGAGCAATAGATAAGGCTTCAGCTCCCAGTTCATTAATTTTTCAATGATAAAGAGCAGCCTGAGGCAAATTGAGCTGTGCAATACATCAAGGATTTATCCCTTGAGCTTTGTGCGTAAATACAAATGATGAGGGCAAATATCTATAAGAGATTTTAGACTCCTGCTGTATTTAACTTGAACTATTTTCTTGGTGGCTGCCCTACCATCTTTTTCAAAATCTGATTTAGCTTAAGGGCATCTCCTTAAACACCCAACACTGCTCTTCCAGCACTGACACACAGTACAGACCATGTAGCTGCCCCAAAGAGCTCTTAAAAGTTAGCCAAACTCAAGGGTGCTCTCTTTAAAGACTAAGATGAAGTTAATTACACAGCATGAAAATGAAGTGGCAGCAGTTTATTGGCTGGGGTTTGAGTGTACCCTCTGATCCCAGGAGGGTACCTCCAGCATTGGAGTGCTTGTCTCCATTGAGTGGATCTGTGAGGACTTGTTCCATT
>VZTY01019516.1:0-20293 GCA_013400935.1 Turnix velox
CCCTTCCAACCCGAACTAATTCTATGATTCTAAATTCAACCCACCTACAGCCATTTGAGGGGGGATTATTTTTATTAATTACTTGTTTTAACCTTCCCTTGGGCTCTGCAGGTTGCTGAGAACTTACAGTAAGCCTCATTGAAGTAGACATTGATTCTCTCCAGCTGCAGTGATGCAGCCCCACGGTAGTTTCCAGTGATGTCGATGCCGTGTTCATCACTTATCACCTCCCAGAACTGGAAAAGAAAAGGATCAAATATGCTCAAGACTAGGGGTTTTTTTAAGCACAACATATTGAGCTTCAGCCTTGCTACAATGGGGATGTTTTGACACTAGCTTGGAGCAAGAATCCACCCCCACGCCCCAAAAAAAAAGTTCAAAGGAGAAGTTTATGAGGACATTTTGTGCTGCTTGGCTGCCACCCCTGCACTGATAAGAGCAGGCCCACAGTTTGTTTCCCTTATCTTAAAGGAAAATTGGTATTAACTAAAATAACCCCGTTTGGCATGAGCACAGCCAAAAACTCCAGGAGTGTGTGTGGATGAGGGGGTTGCTTGGAGGTCAGTCATGCCCCCATGGGGCTGCAGGGTGGCCAATTTGTGTGTGAGCAATGGTTTCCACAAACAGCTGCTGGCCCTGGCTTGTCCTATCTTGACGTTCACATGGATGTCCTGTGCTGGGGACTTTATCTGGGCAGCCCCCACTGCAGTGTTGGTGTGGACACACCCACCACCATAACCAGCAGGACATTTTAGGTTTGAAGGACTCCCATTTCAGCATCCAGTCTGAGTGTGCAAATATTCCACTGCCAGCATGTGCATGGCATGAGTGTGTGCATGTGTGAACTTTTCTACGGGTCTTAGACACAAGCAGCTTCCACTCAAAGTCAACAGAAAAAATATATCAGCCTTTTAGCTTTCACACTCAAACTACCTGGCTCTAACACACCATTCCCCAGCTTCAAGTTACAATAAAAGTGCTTGAGGTGACATTTATGGGAGAAAGAAATGGAGGAAGAACACAACAGAGCAATCCTTTAGCCATCATGTGTTTTCAAAGACACCACTCAGCAGCTCCAAATAAACCCAAATACTTATTTTTGACAACTCCCTATTCATCAATAAAGAAAGACACAAAATTAACTTCTCACAGCAAAAAGCAATGGTGATTTATTTGCTGCTGGCTGACAAAGTCTTCCAAGAGTGGCTCCTCTCTGAGTCAGAGTGTTTGACCTACTCAAAAATATCCCCCACCACCTTGAGGGCAACAATGCTCTGAGAAAATGCCAAATGGAGGCACTAACCTCTGCAGGAGGAACAAGTCCATCTACTGAATGTCCCATCACATTGTGCTGAATTAACAAAGCAGTTGCTCCCCTCCAAAAGTTCCCATCCCACACTGTCTGACCTGCTGCCACTGGTGTCCTTGTTCCTAATAAGTGACACCCCAAGCCCTTACCTTGGCCCCGATCTGGTTCCCGCACTGGCCGATCTGCAGGTGCACGATCTCACGCATCCTGGGTGGCTCAGAGGAGTTGGTGGCTTCCCCCCAACCAGGGCTGGCAGAGTCTGTCCCCAGCACAGGCTCCTGCTGCTGCTCCTCTATCAGCTACACCCAGTGCCCTCTGCCCTGCTGGCCTTTTATATCAGTGGGAGTGTGCCCCAGGCAGGGCGGGAGTAGCCACCCCTGGGGCTCCCCAGTACAAGAAAAGACTGGCCCAGATAAAGGTGACTCAGGATAGAAAATCATAGAATGGTTTGGGTTGGAAGGGACCTTAATGATCATCTAGTTCCAAACCCCATGGGTAGGGACACCTCCCACTGGATCAGGTTGCTTAGTGCCTCATCCAGCCTGGCCTTAAACACCTCCAGGGATTGAGGGGGCATCCACAACCTCTCTGGGCAACCTCTTCCAGTGTCTCACCACCCTCACCATAAAGAATTTCTTTCTTCTATCCAGCCTGAATCTCCCCTCTTCCAGTTTGCATCCATTATTCCTAGTCCTGCCATTACACATCCTATTAAGAAGTCTCTCCCTACCCCTTTGTCACCATCCCTTCCACTTCTCCGCACAGCCTCATTGTTTTACACATAATCTATACACAAATACACACTCATACAGCACAATAACAGCCTAAAATGAGCTATCTTAATTCACAAACTGCATGTGCTTCTGTCACATGATTTAAATTTTAACATCACACAAGTCATGCAGGAGTCCATTTCTAATCAACACCAGCCTTCAAGCAGTAGTTTCTACAACCCCAACACCCACACAGGATCCCACCAGAGAAACCTACAGGTCACCAGTGAGCATCTTTCCCAGTGTCCAGCTGCATAAAGGACAGGACCAGCAACAAAAAATACTTGGTAAAACGTAATACTGGGTAAAAAAAAAAAACAACTTAGTAAAATATAATACTTGCTAAAACAGCCTACAGAAAGGCTGGGGTAGGACTTTTTAATAGGGTAAAACCTGACAGGACAAGGAGGAATGGATGCAAATTGGAAGAGGGGAGATTTAGGCTGGAGAGAAGAAAGAAATTCTTTATTGTGAGGGTGGTGAGACACTGGAACAGGTTGTGGATGCCCCCTCTCTCCCTGGAGGTGTTTTAAGACCAGGCTGGATGAGCCATTGAGCAACCTGGTCTAGTGGGAGGTGTCCCTGCCCATGGCAGAGGGGTTGGAACTAGATAATCTTTAAGGTCCCTTCCAACCCAAACCATTCTATGAGTCTATAATTACAAAGCTGCACTCTCAGTGATGTATGTTCCTTAAGTATTTCATAAGAATCCACCAATTCCAGCCAGTTTAAAATCTGAATCAATTGTGGCAGACTTTGGCAGACACTCATTCTCTCTCCCTTTCCTGCCATTAAGAAACACAGTATTTCTTATATTCCTGAGCTGTGGTGTTTCAGAACTTGCCAGGAAAACACCAGAGGTTGAAGTCCAGTTCCAGAGCACCAGCGTGTCCCCTGGTTGAGACCTTTCTCTGAGCAAAGGAAAGGCCATGAGGCCAAGCAGCTGCAGCCCCATCCTGCTGCTGGCTGATAAACAAGAGCAGTATCATCCAGCAACAGGAACCCAGAGCTGGGCTGTCTTCTGGAAGTTTTAGTACAAGTCAGAGAAGTTTTAGTACAAGTCAGGCAGCTGTCAGGGTTTTTCAAGTCCTCCTTTTACAGGCAGGAAAATAAACTGTGCTTTGGAAAGCACCTCCAATTATTTTTTATAAAAAGCTGACAGTGGAAGGACTTGACTCACTGAAAGTCACTCCTTCATGGGGTGCTGGAGATAAGGAATCTCTGAGCTTCCACATTGCTCCAAAAAGAAAAATCAGCTCGTTCCAGACTTCCCTGCCACACGTGACACCACTTCTTCCACCAGCCATGGGGACAGCAACAAACTGCTCCGGAGAGAGAGCTCAGCACCAGAGGAACTCATCAAAAAAGGGGCTGGTGAATGTTCTGTCATCCTTGGCCAAGCCAGGAGCCCCCCACCCCCGTGTGGAGCAATAAAAGCAAGACTTTCATTTCAGGCAGTTTCATGTAATTTCATTAAAACTCAGTAGTTTAACAATTAAAAAAAAAAAGTATTTCCTAAACAACTTCTTTTGCTCAGCACAACTCCCAGCATAGTCTTACAAGCTGTTGCCCATGACACAGGGCACCTGAGGCACTTTGTGCTGTGCAGATGGGTTTGAACCCATCTTTTATCTCCTCTAAACTGCCTTTCTGGGAAGTCCCAAATCTTTCCTTAGATCAGACTGCGTGTAAAAGCATGTTCCTCTTTGGTTTTGTCTAAGGCTGACACTGCTGAGCTCAGAGCAGCTGGAGGCTGGAGCTGCCCAAGCTCCAGGCCAAGTCTGTGGTGCACTGATGGCACCAGGACACTAAGGGGGTTAGCTGAGGGACCTCTGCTGCTGCAGGGGACAAGGAGCAGCCCAGCTTTGGGCACAGCCTATCCTGACATGCCTGATATCAAGACCGGGCACAACACCCTGGTGACAGGCACCAGCTGAGTCCACAAAAAGACTTGGCTTTTTTGGTTACTGTGGGTTTTTTTGCTTCTGCTTTTCTTGATTGCTTTTTTTTTTTTTTCCCACTTCTGCTTTTCTTGGTTGTTTGTTTCTTTTTCCAGTGCCATCACTGTACCCATCAACAACCGAGCCACAAGCAAGGAGGCACTCAGGACATCACCTTTTTTTTAATCATATGGTTTGCTGGGGAGGAATGAGCTCCCCACAGCAGCTGATTGCTGAGGAAGCCTATCCAGGCTGAGATAAGCCTGGCTACAAGCCAGCAGGTAATTCAGGAGCGATCTGTGAATGGTTACCTGGTAAGCTGACACCAGCCTCAACCAATCCTGGCAGGAGCACTACCAGAAAAATCACAGAAGTGCAAACAAATCATAGGATCAGTTGAGTTGGGACCTTCAAAAGCCATCTAGACCAATCCCCTGTAGTGACAGGGACATTCTGCACTAGATCAGGTCACTTAGAGCCTCAGCAAGCCTAGCCTTGAATGTCTCCAGGGATGGGGACTCCACTATCTCACTAGGCAACCTCTTCCAGTATCTCACCATCCTCATGGTAAAGAACTTCTTCCTAAAGTCTTAGCTAAACCTACCCTACTCTAATTTAAAACCATTGTCCCTCATCCTATCACTGCAAGCCCTTGCAAACAGTCCTTCCTCCCCCCAAAAATAGGTCTTGGAATCACCAAAATGGACCAGCTGAGCAGATCCTTACCTTCCCAGCACTGCAGATCCATGGCCCAACATGGATTTCTCATGGAGCTGAGAAATGTCACACCTTTAGTAGAAGGTGCTCAGAGCTAAAGAAGAAACACCTGGAGGGAAGAATCCCTCAGCCTTTCCTCAGAAGGGAGATGCTCCAATCCCTTCGTCATCTTTGTTGCTCTGTGCTGGACTCTCTCCAGCAGTTCCCTGTCCTTCCTGAACTGAGGGGACCAGAACTGGACACAATATTCCACACGTGGGCTCACCAGGGCAGAGTAAAGGAGACCCGACCTATTGACTATACCCCTTTAACAGCCCCTAAGTTAATTATCTGCCATAAGGAGGACTGTGGGGTGAGGGTTCCACTTACAGCCGACACCCCTCAGTCACGACAGGAGAAAGACAGAGGGAGGCTCCACACCCCTCCCCTGCACAGGGGAGTGACCGCCCGCCCGGGTCTTCCCCGCCCAGCCCCGGGCCCGCCCCGTCCCGCAGCCCCGCCGGATCCGCGCCGGCCGCAGCATGGCGGAGCTGCCCCTCCGTCTCCGCCTCGCCTCCCTCCTGCTGCTGCTCTGGGGCTGCCTCTGCCCCCTCGCCCGCGCCGGTCTCTACTTCAGGGAAGGGCAGAGCTGCTACCGGCCGGCCCCGCGCAGGGACCCCGGCCTCAGGTGAGAGCCGAGCCCGGACCGGGGCAGGAGAAGCCGCCGCCACACCAGGGCTCTGCCAACCCCCCCGTCTCGGCGGGGCTCCCGGGTGGGATCTCCCCTCTTTGAGGCGGGGGGTACTTGAGGGGGAGGGGGTTTCCCCGGTGCGGGGATTTGGGGAATGTCTCCGTGAGGGACTGAGGGGAGGCAAATTAAGGGCTCGTGGCTCTCCCCGGTGCGGGGGAAGTCGGGGGTTCTTCCCTGAGGGTTTCCCCAGTGCGTTGGGGTGTTCGGAGCTCTCCCCGCTGCGTGAGGGGTTCGGGGCTCGGAGGGTGTTCCCGGTACGGGTGGGATAGGGGGGTGTCGGGTTCGGGATCTCTCCCCGTTTAAGGAGGATGCGGGGGGGGGGTCGCGGCGGTCACGAGACGGCATGGGCAGGGCCCGGTCACGCTGCCGGCGGTCATGTGACCCGCCAGGGCCGCTCGCAGCCTCGTTACGAAACCGCCTAAAACCGGGGGTTTGAGGTGAAAAAAATTTAAATATTTCAAAATCTCAGCCTTTGGCTTGTGGGACCGGCGTGGTCAGTCTGGGAGCTCAGCTGGTTCCTTCCTTCCCGCACAGGACTTACCCCCGCCCGCACGAGTCGCTGGGGGCGGCCGAGCTGCCCCGCACCTGGGACTGGAGGAACGTCAATGGGGTCAACTACGCCAGCACCACCCGCAACCAGCACATTCCCCGTTACTGCGGCTCCTGCTGGGCTCACGGCAGCACCAGCGCCCTGGCAGGTACGGCCTGAACCCCCCCACACACCGAGGAACATGCACATCATCCATTCCCAGGGACATATCAAAAACCCATCTGTAAGGGATGTGAGTGGGAACCGACACACCAAAACCCATCTCTGAGGGATGTGAGTAGGAACTGACACTCCAAAACCCATCTCTGAGGGATGTGAGTGTGATGGGAACAAAGTCCCAGCTGAAGTGAGGTTTGGTTAGAGCAGAGAAAGCCACCAGCCAGGCTGTCCCCACCCTCAGAGCTGTGTGAGGGGGAGCACAGCTCAAGAGCTGCCCACAAGAGGAAGGTGGTCATAGCCCCTGTCCCTCTTCACCCAAGGGTCTGGTTTTCTGCCCCTCTTGGAGCATCTCCCTCCTGTTTTTGGTACCTCAGCCTGCTCCCATGGTATCAACAGCAGCCAGGAGTTGCTCCAACCCTGCCTGGCTCTGAGGAAATGACAGAAGCTGCCTCTTGTAAAAAAGCTTCAAGAGCTAAGCTCTCAGCAGAGCTTTCTGCCAGCCTTTTTCTCATGAAAAGGGAAGTAAGAGTTTGCCTCAGTTAGAGAAATGTTCTCTCTAGATAATGATTTGTCCACAGCAGTGACATTGCAGGAGCACTGTTGGTGCAAGGAGGGTCTTGGGGCATTAACTGTGGAGGAGAGGGGGAGGAAATTTGGCAGGGAGGAGAAGACAAAGCAGGCAGCAGGAACAGCAAAGGATTTGTTCTTATGCATATTGCAGACATGAGTGGAACCAGCCATGATGCACCGAAGTTCTAGGACGGATAAAATAAGTTCTGAGGTCCTCAATTCAAGGACAGAGAGCTGCTTCAGGGTCCAGTGGAGATAATGAAGGGATTGGAGCATCTCCCTTCTGAGGAAAGGCTGAGGGAACTGGGTCTCTTTAGCCTGGAGGAGACTGAGGGGTGACCTTATTAATATTTATAAATATGTAAAGGTTGAGTGTCAGGAGGATGGAACCAGGCTCTTCTCAGTGACATCTAATGATAGGACAAGGGGCCATGGGTGCAAGCTGGAACAAAGGAGGTTCCACAAAAATGTAAGAAGAAACTTTGTCAGGGCAAGGGTGACGGAACAGGCTTCCAGACAGGGTGTGGTGGTCTCCTTCTCTGGAGACATTCAAACCCTGCCTGGACACATTCCTGTGTGACCTATCTAGATGTTCTGCTCCAGCAGGGGGGTTTGACTAGTTCTCTTGAGGTTCCTTCCAATCGCTGACAAGCTTAATTGCATCCACAGGTACACCACTGACTTTAGCAATCAGTTTTTTTCCAAACTAGGACTGGCTAACATGTTCAGCTCTTCTGTGGTGGGATAACTCTCTCCCTCCTGCCACGCTCAACAGTGGTGCCACTAATGGGATTAAAAGCACCTCAGCAGCATCAGCTCAGACAGTTTAATGCACTGGGAGCTTCAGTTTATAAATACTCAAAGGGAAGCTTTTCTGCCAAGTCCAAGCTAATTTCTGACAAAATAAAGCAAGAGTGGGGATGCCCATCTGAGATGGTGGAGGAGTGGCAAGATGTAGACATAACAGTAAGGATACACTTCAGAAAGCTTTTCTTTGTTAGTGGGGGGGGATTGTGATACTTGGTGTGGGTTTATGCATAGATCTTCTCCTCTAAAAGAGGCTTGTGAGAGTTGTGTAGATGATGTATATTTGAAAACTCATTGCTGTGAAAGCATTCAGACATTAATTAGAAGAGGCCCAGGGCACTTCAAGGCTCTAAACAGATCTCAACCATCTGCATGTTTTTGCTGTGTTTTTAATGGAAAAAGCTCCTAAAGGAACCCCATCCTACTAACCCAAGCTGTTGATTGGAGCGTGCCCCACTGCCAGCAGCCACACAAGCGGGTGCCTGCACATGGTTAGAGGCTCAGAAGAGCAGCATTAACATTGGTGTAGGGTGCAAACACCCGCATATTCACCAGCAAACCTTCATGCTTTCTCCATACAGATCGAATCAACATCAAGAGGAAAGGAGCCTGGCCTTCTGCCTACCTCTCTGTCCAGAATGTGATCGACTGCGCAGAGGCAGGGTCCTGTGAGGGTGGAGACCACACGGGGGTGTGGAAGTATGCCCACGACCACGGCATTCCTGATGAGACCTGCAATAACTACCAAGCCAAGGATCAAAGTACGTTGTCCATTTGCTTAGCCCTCAGGCTTCCTCTAAGGTTTAGCAGATCTTAAAAGAAGTTTGAGTTTTCAGGGTCCTTGTTCCTGCCTTTGAGCAGTATCTGCTGTCTGACTGATGGAAGAGGTTTTCTACTGGCTTCTCTGTATCTCCGCTCCAGCCAGCAGAGCATTAGACCATGCCCAGACAGGTTTGCACATTAAATTGTGTTAACTTGATCTCTTCAGTCTGTGATACACAATCTCTAATGTTAACAAGTGTCATCTCCAGTGAAACAAAGGAGAAAAGTAACTTCTATCTGCCTGTGTAGGACTGGAACAGCTTCCATATCTAGAGGGCAGCACATCTGAAATCTTTCCTCAAAGCACTTAGGCCTGTGAAGAGCAGTAACTAGTGATTGTAGGGACTCTTAAGTGTAATTTTTCAGAGTACAGATCAGAAATTACTCCTAAGTCACTAATACCCGCCTCAAGTAAGTTAAAAGAAAACAAAGCTTAGTTGTCACATCATTAATTCACTCAAAGAGAATCATTCTCTTGCAGTGATCATCTCACTTCTGTTTTGCAGAGTGCAAGAAGTTCAACCAGTGTGGAACTTGTGTCACTTTTGGAGAATGCCACGTGATAAAGAACTACACCCTCTGGAAAGTTGCTGACTATGGGTCTGTCAGTGGAAGACAAAAAATGATGGCAGAAATCTATGCTAATGGACCCATTAGGTAAAAAAGAGAGTCTTGATTAAAAAAAGTTTGTCTACTAGTAATACAAGGATTAAGGGCAGGCTGGACACTGAGCAACCTGATCTAGTAGGAGGTGTCCCATGCTTTTTTGTAGATAAATCAAGCTCTGAAGTGAAAAAGCATGAAAAGCAGGTATTTTTTAGCCAGGCCTCTTGTATGAAAACTGCTTTCTCTTTCATTTCAGCTGTGGCATAATGGCTACAGAGAAGCTGGATGCTTACACAGGAGGGCTCTATTCAGAGTACAACCCCTCACCTGCAGTGAACCACATCGTGTCTGTGGCTGGCTGGGGAGTGGAGAATGGCACCGAGTACTGGATTGTTCGTAACTCGTGGGGCGAGCCCTGGGTAAGGAAACATGGCACCAGACTGCTTTGCAAAAGGATTTTAGAGGAGAGGAAGGAGGGGTTTAGCATCACCTGTAGATAAGCAGAAGTGGCTTTGAGCTAGACTAGCAATGGAAAGTGAATCTGGATCCTCAGCCAAAGTTAGGTAACTCAATCCCAAATGCTGCCCTTCTGTGGACACACAGCTCCTATTATGGGAAACTAATTCACTGTTAGCTGGAGGCAAAAAATCAGGTGTCACACCTGACTGGATGAGAAGGATGTAAATTCAGCAAAGCTAAGTGTCCCCAAGACCCAGTGTTACACACACTTCAGCTCCTGAATTCCTGCATTCACTTAGAACTCACTCCTGCCTGGATGACAGAACAAACTCAGTGACCTCTACCTTCCATAGTCATGTTTTCCAACTCACATTGTAAATTCCTTCTTTCCAGGGTGAAAGAGGGTGGCTGAGAATTGTGACAAGTGCATACAAAGGTGGAAGAGGAGGACAGTACAATCTTGCTATTGAAGAGGACTGTGCATATGGAGATCCTATAGTTCCTTGATAAACCATCATACACCTTCCTGATTAAGAACCACTGTTTGGAACCTTCCCAGCACAACCTTCTTCTGTTTAAGTAGTCATCATCTAAAACTCCTTTACAATTCCAACACTATCAGGCAGTTCTGCAAGATTAGCCCAGATAAACAGCAAAAGAAAACATCTTCAAAGTCAAATAAATACAGGGCTGCCTTTAGATAATTTACAACTTTAAAACTCCCCATAATTTAGCCATGAAAGAGGTGTCTGCCTTGATGCACAGGATTTAAATCATGTTGACTTAATCACAGAAACTATATTTGTAAATCCATATATATTTTTGAAAATAAAAGTTCTTTAGACATACTGGGAAGGAAAAAACTATACTCAATATTTGGGTCTAGAGCTTATATTAGATTTCTCTAACAGTACTGAGCAAGTATCACCTCAGAGTGATGCAGCTAAGTCAGCACATGAAATGTTCAAAAAAATTAAATCCTCTGTTTTCCTCAGCCACTCTTGGAAGTTTCATATATTGCAGAACCAAAATGATGTAGCAGGAATTGCTCTGATCAAAAGACAAAAGCCTGAATATCTTAGTTGTTTGGGTTTTGCTCAGATTCCCTGCTTTAAACATGCAATTAGCTCTGCCATTTTTCTCTCCTCAAGCAGCAAAGTGTGAATCTCCACAAACCAATCTCTTCACTAATTTGAAGAAAAGTAGCAAATTCTCTTCCTCAAAACACAGCCAGTTAATAAATTGTAAATCAGGGCCATCTCACATATTGCTGTCATTAATTACACTTAAATAAATGGACTTTTTCTCATATATGACTCTGGGTGTGTTATAAGGGCTTATTAATACATGTTTTTGGAATGAGCATCTTAATGAAACTTTGAAAGAAACCTTCGGTAAGAAAAAAAAAACCTTTATTAAAAGGTAAGTTATAATATTGGGTGTATCTCTCACTGCTAGGTATCAACCAGAACAGTAGAGATAAGTATAAAAACAAAGCCACACCAAGCAGTAAAGAGATTTGAGCACACATTCACACTTCTGGGCAGCAGTAGGATTTCAACACGGTAATGAAACTTACCAGTAACACCTAATGCACCTAAGAAAAATAGATTCTTTAAGATAATACACTAACCTGTGGTTCACCTCTTAATACAAAACACACCTTGATTGTTACAACTCCACTTTTGTCACACAAAGTGTTTTCTTCATAGCAGGAAATAGATAGGATATTTAGAATCCTAATAAAATGCAGAGGAAAGGGACACTCTGCTTCTCTGCAGCACAGAGCCAGTAAAATTCCTGGCTGTAAAAACCTGAACCATTTGAGATTAGACTTCAGAGAAAACTCACTTTGTAGATAGCAGGAGGAAATACCTTGTCTGTTCTTCAGGTTTTTCTATTACACAAAGAATCACTGACAAATTCTACAAGTAAGCAAAATGACATTTTAAAAAATAAATCTGTTTCTCTCCTGCTATCCAATTCAGAATATTCACATTTACACTGATCTGTGTAGCAACAGAAAGTCTTTCAGTATTACTCCATTTTCCAAAGTACATTACCAGTCCTCTGATTCGAAGCTCAAGGTCCCAGACAAGTCAAAGGAATGTCCTTCTGCTCTTTGTTGGTTTATTTGGTTGATTTTAGTGGGGTTGCTGTGAACCTCACTGGTGGAGAGTGTGACAAAGCAGCAATCACAGGCTCTGTGTTGTTATTTTCCACTTCTTAGTTCACCATAATAAAGTTAGATTTGCAATGAGCTTAAAAAGAGACACAAAAACATGTTCAGTTCATTATCCTGATTAATCTCTTTGCACATGGGTTTTTGTATGATGTAAGAAATCATGATTTTTGGATCTGGACAGATGTTTTTATTTTAGAGTAGGAAGGAAAACAGTGTGTCAGACATTCCCACCCCTTTCTTACTACTGTGGTAGTTCTCAAAACCAGTATTTGTCTCAAAAGTTCCTCACTCCTACCCAGAAATTTCTGATTAAAGGAAAATTGTTAAACACAGGCTACTACAGGGAAGTTACCAGTGAAAACAGCTGGCAGACAGTTCTATTTTAAGCAGTTCTCCTCCCTAAACATTATTTACAACCTCTAGCAAATACAAAAGGACTAGTTATGCAAGAAAGAAACACAACTTACCTATAAACTCAGTGACAGGATCGTGTTCACCTTCTGTTTTAATAGTGCCTGCGATACTTTCATTTTCCAAAATTGGAAGAAAAAGCTGTACAAAGTCTGAGGTGTAAGGAGGAGCAATCACATCCAGCACCTGAAAGAGCAGACAAAACCAGCTTATTTTTCCAGACAGAGGTGGGAGGAACAGTATTTAATTCACAGTTAGTCTTGAAAACATAACAGATGCATTTAAGACCTTTGGTTCTCCAAACAGATGATTAATTGTGTGTCCTTGCACTCCTTCTGGTACCTGAAGACCCTCAGAAGGTGGGAGTCAGCAGGACTAAAAAACATCCTAGTAAATACTGGTATTATAGGCAGTGTTCAGAATCTGATCCCTTATCTTGAAATATATTTGAATACTACGAGAGATGGTTAAATATCCAAATATATACAACTACTTAGTGTTAATTTCTAGAAATTTCACAAATTTTGCTGCTGACCTCTGTAACAAAGTATCTGATGAGTGAGATATCAGTATCCAGCTTCTCCAGGCATTTACGGATGTAACTGACGACAGGCAGGACATACCCTCTGCTGAGCAAGTGCACCATTCTGTCCAACAGGGTCTTTTTCAGCTCCAGCTGGTGGTACAGGGAAGGAAGAGTCAACAGATTAGAACTTCTTCCCAGAAGTGTGACATTTTTCTACTCTGTTACTTTTTAACCATGACCACTTTCCTAAGTGAAACTTAAAACCTCTATGACAGCGGAAGGTATCTAGAATCATAGAATGGTTTGGGTTGGAAGAGACCTTAAAGATCATCTAGTTCTAACCCCCCTGCCATGGGTAGAGACAACTCCCACTAGACCAGGTTGCTCAATGCCTCATCCAGCCTTAAACACCTCCAGAGAGGGGGCATCCACAACCTCTCTGGGCAACCTGTTCCAGGGTCTCACCACTCTCACACTCAGGAACTTCTTTCTTCTCTCCACCTTAAATCTTCCCTCTTCCAATTTGCATCCATGACTCCTAGTTCTGCCATCCTGGACTCTATTAAAAAGTCCTACCCCAGCCTTTCTGTAGCCCCCTTCAGTTATTGAGAAGCTACTCTGAGGTCCCCCCTGAGCCTTCCCTTCTCCAGGCTGAACAACCCCAACTCTTTCAGCCTGTCCTCGGGAGGTGCTCCAACCGTCTCATCATCTTTGTGGCATCCCCTGGACCCCCTCCAAGAGCTCAATGTCCTTCTTATGTTGAGGGCTCCAGAACTGGACACAGTAACTCCAGTTGGGGTCTCACCAGAGCTGAGTAGAGGGGCAAAATCACCTCCCTTGACCTGCTGGTCACACTTCTCTTGATGCAACCCAGGATTCAGTTGGCCTTCTGGGCTACATAAGTATAATTGATATAAAAGGAATACAAATCCTGAATCATTTGAGAATTACCTGCTCCATAACATCAAGCTGTGAATGTTCCGTTTCAAAGAGTTTGACAAGAAGTTGCAGAACTTGGGGATGAAGCAGCTGGTGGCACGTGCTGATCTGCAGACAGAGACAGGAAAGACAGACCCTCAGAACTTTGATTTAAAAACCAGTGCACCAAATTTTATTGGATGAGTTTACTCTGGTGGTCAGTGCCAGATAGGAATTCTTTTAGAAAAAAAGTGTTGCACTGAATAGAAACAGATTCATCTCTGCACATTTGCTGACTTGCTGTGACAGGCATCCAGTGGAACTGGATGTACTTTAGTTACAAGCATCAGAACTGTTTTTACTCTCCAGATAGATTTTAAATCTCCTTTTACCTCATCCAGTAATGCCAGATGGACTGGGGTGTGATCAGTCTGCAGCTGGAAGTATCGTGGCTCTGACACTGTCCAATCCACCCACTTTAATACACCCATTGCCACCACTGGGAACCTACAGAAAGAGAGAGCACTTTAGCACAGGAGCATAAAAAACAAACCCCAAACAACAAAAGCAAATATAAAACTAAGTTAAAGAGTAATTTTTCAGTTTATTCTAATGGTCACTACAGTTTCAGTTTAACTTGAAGAAGCATCATTCACAAAGCACAAAAAAATTCTGCCAGCACATCATGAGTACTTTTCCACAAGAAAACTTAAAAATAAAACAGAAAGAGAGGCTGGAAAAGAATTCTTTCTTTCTACAGAGGTATTCCCTGCTCAGCAAAAAAAATGCAAAAAACAAGCAACAAAAATCCATGCATACTCCAAAATTGTTCCAGTTTATGCAATATCTGCTATTTCATACTCCTAAAGGGGGGGAAAGGATGTCTCTATGGCTAGGAAAGCTGTATTAGTAGAAAAAATAATGTCTCATCTTTTTTCCAGTGGCAGAGAAAAGCACATTTTGTGACACAAGGACAAGCTGCCTGAGGAAGTCAGAATTTATGACCTCATGGGAGAGATTACAGAGAGACAAATATACAATTCTGAAAGCTGATTTCAGATCACAACTTCACATACTCTGCAGCAAGGACATTCTCACAGAGGGGCCCACAAAAGCATTTCCCTTTAGCAGAGCTTTATTCTCCTAAATAATACTTTCCCTCCTGGAAGAGGCCCCTGCTCACCTGATGCACTGATAGAGGGTGCTCAGTTCTGCAACCAGCTCTGATGCTCCTTTGTTCTCATTGCAGCACAGGTTGTGAACTGTTTCAATGGCTTTAGAAGTCGACTTGAGCTCATCCTTATTTATGCTGACTCTCTTGTTCTGAAAATTTGCACATTTTGAATGTCAGTCAGGAATATACAGGATGCCTGTGGTTATTTAAGGAATTGTAACCTGCCCTAAGCATAAAGATCATGTTTCTCAAAATTTAGACTGAAATGCAAGTTTCAGAAGAACTTATTATCAATAAGCTGAAAAAAAAAATTTGCTTTACTTAATTACATAAAGATTACTTTATCCACTTCACAGAAATAAATTCCTCTTCCTGTGCCCTAGTAGCACACAACTGCTGCTGATAATCTTTGGGGAGAGCAAAAATACTCAGAGCACTCAAACCTTTGTAGTTTGATCACCTGAATCTACATTTTCCAGTAATTTTCTGTTTAAATCAGAATCACTTCATATTAAGATAAATAAATTAAACTGAATCTATTGCTTTAAACTCAACAACTTCATGACCACACAATTTCTTCATCACAGTCAGGCCAAAGTAGGCTAAAATGATGGTTTTTTACAAAACTGAACATTACCTTTTTCCACATCTCCACTACACTTGCTGCATATGCCAGTATGTGAATGTATTTGTGTTTGTGGTCCTGGTTGATCTTGGCACCTGGTTTAAACAATGACTGCATGAAGAGATCCAGAAAGGCAGGTACTCGAATCTGGGAAAACAACAAATTTTTTAGATTAGATCCTGACAAATTAAGAAAGCTGATTAAAAATACATCTTTTGTATCTAACACACCTTGAGTAGAAGGAGAAATAACACATTCCCCGGCGGGAGGAGGTTAGAGAACTGTCTGAAGTGACAAACTTGACACAAAGAAACAAAAATCGAAGCCAAACAAACAAGAAGGAAACAGAGTTACAGATCGTATCACTGAAGAATCTACATGCTACCAGAGCCCACTTTACAAGGAGGAAGTGCCAAACTGTGCCTTAAAAGGCCTGTTTGTAACAAATTGAGGTGATAAAAAGACAACTACTGACCAGTTCGACTGGAGGTGGGTCCATGCTTGTAAACATTTTGAACAGGACAGTGATATCTGCTGGATTCAGAGCTCCTTTGGACAGCATGGCACCAAGAGCCTGACATGCTCGAGGGTAGGAGGCTGCAGTACCCAGCGCCAAAGTGATCTGACTGGCATCGTGGCCTCTAGATGAAGAGCAAACATAAAGCACAGTTTATTTTCTTAATTTAGACATTTTAGATCCAGCCTCATTATGTTAATAAGGCACATAACCCCTATGGGCAGAACCCCTTACCTAAGGTATTTAGTTCCCTTGTTTCTTTCTAAAATATTTGTAGAATAAAAATGAGTATTTTAATGAACAGAAGCTTCAATTCTTTATTCTTATTTCGGTGCCCCAGTACACAACACTGAACTTGTCTGAACTTCTACAAATAAAAGCTTGCTACAAGAACTGCCCTGTGACAGCTAGGAATTCTCCTTCTGCTGGTGAAAGAATAAGCAAAAGACCAAGAATAAGCAAAAGACAGCAATTTACACACATCCCAGTAATAATATAAATGAGACTTACTTCTCATGAGCATATCTCTGAACCTCCTGAGCAATCCGTCTGACAGCTGACCCTCCTTGCTCTTCTTGAGCCAATATGGACATCATAGACTGAGCAAAGAGGTAGGTGTGTTCCCCATGGCACACCATCTTCTGTGGAAGCACACATGAAAAATTGCACCAGTCAGCAAGAAAACAGGCAAGTGCACTTCTGTGACTGCCATAAAGCAGTACTTTCTCCATAATATTTTAAAAAAACAAAGTACAATGCCATTCAAAAGTCATTAAGCTGTTTCACAGCACAGAACCTGTGCTGGGTTGATTCAAATGGCAACTTTCACAGTGATGAGGATGATAAAAAAATTATTTTAATTTGTCAGAGGTCTGACTACACTTATCTTTAGTTCTTGCCTTACAAGTGAAAGTTAACAGCTCTACCTTTGCCTTTTTGCAGACCATTTAATAGATATAAGAACTGTCACGTAATCAACCCAAGGATTTATGTTGTCTTATATAATAAGCAACCCAAGGACTTCATCACAGACTGATCATAAAGCACAAGTTTCTATTTTTGAACTCAGATAGACCTCCTCTTCATGAGATTCTGCAAGACTTAATGTCAAGATCATTTACAATCATATAATGATTTGTATACCCTGCCCAGAAAAGAAAATGCTATTTTCTTTCCACATAAAAAGAAAAGAAAAAAACCCAAAGACTTACTGCAAACTCAGGGAGATTTTTTTCAAGGTTTTCTTCTCCTCCATCTAAAATTGTTGCCAGAGATGTACGCAGGACTCTGGAGAACACTTCCAACTGCTGACATGCTGTTGAAACACTGGTTATTTCTCCTTGATATCCAGCATCAGATATAAGCTATAAAACAAAAACATCATAGAAGAATTGTATTATTTAAATTTAAGATAACTTCACAAGTCTGCAAGAACACAGAGAATGTAAGATACGCCTCTGCATACACTTAGTGGAACTCCCTGTCATCATTTTAGTTTACAGAAAAGGAAACTGATATAGATGTAGCACCAGAAATCCAGAATTTTAAAGTATAGATCAAAGAAAAAACCCATAACCAAGCAATCCAAACAAAAAAAAAACACAACAAAAAGCTCAAAAACTATACTTACTACTTCTGAACTGTAACATAATTTCTCCCACCAATACATATTTATACTCTTCTGATTTTGAATAAGCAGCATTATGGAGGAATACAGTAATTCATATATTCTAATTTATTAGACTTGGGTACACTACCTTGACAGTAAAATTAAGCATTAAACAGTCAGGATGTGCTTCTGCCAACTTGTAAAAGAGATCTCTCCATGTAGTATGTGCAATCATTTGCTCAAGCCAGGCTGGAGTCTGAAAAGATTAGAGCAACAGAAGGAATAGTAACAATATTTGTCAATATAATTAAAAATAAGTCTTTTTAATCTCTCACGCTGGACTTTATTACAAAGAGGGATGAAGGCAAAGTTTCTAAGATCTTTAAGCCTCTGAGGACTCTAGTTAGACACAGATAGTTTCCTAAAACTAGTTGCTTCTTAATCAAAGAGCTTTGAAGACAATTTCCCTTCTCCACCATCTACTACTCCATCAGATGAAGGCATCTGTGGAGGATCCACCCATGTGAAAAATCAACAAGAATTCCATGCACACCTCTCCTTCCTCTGTAAAGATGGAATCTGCTTTCCGAGGGTCAAAATGCTTGATGAGTAAACTCTTCAAATGGTTTTCTACAGTCTCCTGAACTTGCAGTGGCTCAACACCTGCACAGAAGGAGTAAAACATGTGGTTGATGCAATCCAATCAAACACAGCAGCAACATCTTGGAATTTTCAACAAGAACCAAAACTGCCCAGGTGAGGAAGGTAAGAGGAGAATCATCACTTCTACTTTCCAGACAAAATTAAACAGACTTGGAGAATTGGAAATTTTCATATTTTTTCATAAATGCAGACTGCTTAGGGTTATGGGTAGGTTAGTTACACTAGCCCTTTTCCTCCTGACGTCTTTAGAAGTCACACAAACAGCAATGCCTCTCACAAGAGGCACAATACAGACCCAAATTACAATGTAACATCTATGGTACCTGTCTGAATGAGCCACTCTGCCAGCAAATTCACAGTCTGTGCCACTGCAGTGTAGTTTTCAGAGAGAAGCTGGATAACATTCTCTGGAGAACCTCCTGCTTGGAAATACCTGGTGAAAAGGATTGGAAAAGAACTGTTTGAAAGCCATATAAAAAAAACAACAAAAAACCCCCAAAAAAGCCCAGCACCACCAAAACCCAAAAAAATGAGCTCTAAACAAAAGGAAAACAACAGCATCATCTATAAGAATCACAGAATGGTTTGGGTTGGATGGGATCTTAAAGATCATCTAGCTCCAACCTCCTGCCATGGGCAGGGACACCTCCCACTACAACAGGTTGCTCAATGCCTCATCCAGCCTGGCCTTAAACACCTCCAGGGATTGAGGGGGCATCCACAACCTCTCTGGGCAACCTCTTCCACTGTCTCACCACCTTCACAGTAAAGAACCTCTCTCTTCTCTCCAGCCTAAATCTACCTCCTTCCAATTTACATCCATTCCTCCTATTCCTGCTATCCTGTACCCTATTAAAAAGTCATTGCCACATATCCTTCTATACAAACACTGCATAGAGTTAAAGATTGGTTTGTGCTGGAAGGGATCTTTAAGGGCCAGCCAGTCCTACCCCCTGTCATGGGCAGGGACATCTTCAACTACACCAGAGCCTCGTCCTTTCCAAGGATAGGGCATCCACTCCCTGGGCAGCCTGGACCAGCTTTTCACCACTCACTCTAAAAAACTTCTGCCTTATATCTTGTCTAAATCTTCCCTCTTCTAGTTTAAAAACATGACCCCTCATCCTACTGCTACAGGCTATTGGAGCGGGTCCAGAGGAGGGCCACAAAGATGGTCAAAGGGCTGCNAGAAATAACAGTTGTAAATTGGAAGGGGGTAGATTTAGACTCGACATAAGAAAGAAATTCTTTACAGTGAGGGTGGTGAAGCACTGGAAGAGGTTGCCCAGAGAGGTTGTAGATGCCCCCTCTCTGGAGGTGTTCAAGGCCAGGCTGGACAAGGCACTGAGCAGCCCGATCTAGTGGGAGGTGTCCCTGCCTATGGCAGGGGGGTTGGAACTCGATGATCTTTAAGGTCCCTTCCAACCCAAACTATTCTATGATTCTATTCTATGATTTACACTCCATGCACCTGCGAGCTTACACTCACCTCTTCAACGTATTAAAGATAGAGGGCTCCATTATATAGTCCGGGGTGGAAAACTTCTTCAGGCACTCCTGCTGCACTTCGGCATCATCTTCTCCTTCTCCATCCTCATCATCTTGCTGCGGCGAGAACGGGCAGGTCAGCCAGACCCTGGATTCCCCACCCCCTATTCCCTTCATTCTCTTATTTCTCCCGTTTTTACCACAGAAAGTCACAAACCGCGGGTCCCCACAGCGACCTACCCGGAACCCGTTGCTTTCCTTCCCTCCGCCACCGGTTCAAGGCCCGCCGGAGGGGCCGAACCGCGCTGGGCCGGGCCGAACCGCCTTTCGTGGCCACCACCGAGCTTTTGCCCCCGCGCCGGAGCCCAGCCGCGGTTTCTCCCCACTACAGCCCAGCAGGGCCCGGCCGCTGCCTCAGGGATCACCGGGAGAGACGGCGCTCCCTGGAGGCTGGCGCTCACCTCACGGGCCGCCCCGAGCCCACCACCGCTCACCGCCCCTCCGTCCGCTTCGTTGCCCCACTCCGCCGCGCTGCCCTCGAAGTAATCGGGATCCTCCATGGCTCCTACACCCCGGGCCCGGGGATGCGGCGGCCGGAAGCGGGGCGGGGCGCTGGGGAATGGCGGGAGGCGGCTACCGGCTGCCTCGGGCGGCGCCGCCCTGTGGGGCCGCCGGGAAGGGGACCGCAGCGGCCTCGAAACCGGGACAGAGACGGGGACAGGGACGGGGACGGGG
>VZTY01019518.1:7523-29044 GCA_013400935.1 Turnix velox
CTAAAGAGACCCAGCTCCCTCAGTGTTTCCTCGTAAGAGAGTTGCTCCAATCCCTTCATCATCTTTGTGGCTCTGCGCTGGACTTTCTCAAGCAGCTCCCCATCCTTCTTGAAGTGAGGGCAAAAGAACTGGACATAATACTCCAGATGTGGTCTCAACAGGGCAGAGTAGAAATGAAGAACCTCATTCAACCTACTGACCACTCCCCTTCTAATACAGCCCAGGATGCCATTGGCCTTGGCCACAAGGGCACATTGCTGGTTCATGGTCATCCTGCTGTCCACCAGGACCCCCAGGTCCCTTTCCCCTACACTGCTCTCTAACAGCTCAGTTCCCAACTTATAATGATACATGGGGCTGTTCTTGCCCATAGTTGGATGACTGTAACAGGTTTGGGAGGTTCCTGGCCACATCCTCAACCTGGGCTCCAGGAAGGCAGAGACCTCCCTGTGAGAGGGCTCTACATGGTACATTGGGCCTTCCATTCCCCTTAAGAGGGAATCTCCAATGACTACAGCCCATCTTTTTCTTGATGAGGTTTTTATTGGAGAGATGGAAAGGCATTGGCAGTGAGGAATGCTCATCCCTCCCATTTTCACTTGTTGGACCTTCAACAGCCAGAACCTTGTACCTGCTGTTCAGAGGAACTGGAGATGCTGAGGTGGGCAGGGAGGGAGCTCACCCACTGCCCCAACCATGAACTTGGCTTCACTCATTTCTTTCTTTTAGGATTCTGCCTTCTGTCTGGCAGGATGTGGGGGCACTGTGATCCTGGCTCCTGTCCGACAGGGGTGCAAGTTTCTGATTTAACGTGAGCAAATTCTTGCTCCAAAACTCTGTTTCTGCTTCGGCTTCTCTGATGGAGCTGAGCCTTTCCACTTCTTCACGGAGCTCTGCCACCACGCTTGAGCAGATGGTTCCCCTGCTCACAGAGCAAGTGGCCCCTCGGAGCTGCTCCTCGGTAGCAGCGAGTGGCTCCGGCATCACCCGCAGCTATGGCCGGGACACTGCCCTGCTCTGGGACAGCTCTCTCTACGCTCACACAGCCTTTCTGCCTGCGCCAGGTGGAGACCATCGTTAACTCCTCACAGCCGGTGTCACCGCCCTTGCTCGTGCCAGGGAACGGCCACTGTCCTCTTATTTCCGCCTTCAAAGCCCCCTTTTCTCTGTGTGAGGGCGGGGCCGCTGGTGAGTTCTCACCCCGTCTGAAGCTGCCGCCGGGGGCAGCGGCTCCGCCTCGCGCTCCCTCACTGGGCACGAGGACCCGGCCTCGCAGCTTTCTCCGGCTTCCGAAAGCCCCAAACCCGAGCTTCTTGCCGGCTCGTTTTTTTGCCGAGATTCCATTCTCCAGCACGGACTGTCCTCCGCTGGAGCTGGTCTCTGCAGCGAGTGAGTGTAAACAAGGGGACACTGAAAAAAATTCAAAATCTGACATACAAAATGAAGCAAGTGTAGTAAGAGTTCTCATGGCACTGTGTGAGGTAACCAAAGTAGCCATGTCTGTTATAACCACACTGATTTGAGTTTTTGGTTTTGCTAAACCAGTAGTTTAACTACATGTGAATGCAAAATGTTTCTGTGCCTTTTCTTTTGGTAATGGATATTTTTAGTTTCAGCTGATACCATTATAGACATAGTATTGGGCATGTGACATTAATGTATGACCATGCTCAATGTTCCACATATTTCTTTGTATATCTTATGTATTTTATGTGGTACAAATATGTGTCTTTTCTTTTATTTTTTAGGGAAAGTTCTCTCTTGCCAGGCAAAGGAAGATAAGATGTTCTGTGTCACATTTATAATGTTATTATAGTTCTTTTTCCCTTATCTCTAAATTTGCCCTGGAAGCTCAAAATAAATGTTTTCCTCTTTTCTGATATATTATTGTTGGACTCAACTTGGGGACTGGATTTGAGTCTGCTGGCTGAATTGGCTGAATTTGGAGCGCATAGAAGCGGAGCTGAGCTGGGGAAAGCCAGACAGAAATCAATAACATTGGAGTAGTAACAAAACAGTGACCGAACCCAACAAAACCTGGACTTGCATTGGAATTTGGGATAAAGTCAGATTGGATTTTAGCAGTGGTAAATGGTTTCTTTAGTGGGTTTTACTGAGCAGGGGTTTGGAAGTGTCTAAGAATAAAGGGAGAAAGAAAAGGCTGACACAGTGGCCATTTCAGAGTCTTTGAGGCTGTAGCATGGTGGCCCAAATGATATTTTTATCTAGGTAAGCAGGATCTGCTTTCCACAGAGCATCTGTGTGGTTGCCATTCCAAGTAAGCATTTCAAGCAAAAAGGTATTCTCCTTGTAGAGAGTAGTTCTATGTAATGATTGCTGATTACTTCTCTCTTTGTAGTTGATCTGGCCAATAGCTTCAGTCCATACCGAGAAGGCAGATTTATTGAGAAACGACTGAGATCATCTTCAGAAGGTACTGCTGGAGGCAGTCGGCTGATCATAAAACCAAGAGATGGAAACCTAGAAGAGCTTAGTAGTCTTCGTAAGCAAAGAGCAAGTTCATCCTCTTCAAAAATGAACAGCATGGTAAGTTTATGCCCAAGTACAAAAGCTTTAAGTTATCTGTGATTAACATAGCTGTAATGAGAAGCAGCAACTTTACAGGTAAGAAAGGAGGTAAAAACCCCAAAATAACCCAACTTCAAAGCTGTTTCAGGTTTCCAGACTAGATTCAGTCTCAGCTATGGGTATTAAAAATATTCTTTTCAGGGTGCAATGCTAAAAAAGTTCGTATGCTTCATGTGAGGAGAGCCTTGTCATGCTTTGCTGATTTGTCTGGGAGGAAGATACTGGGACAGGGAACTGTGGCAAAATTAATAATTAAAATTGATAAGATTAAATGCAGGGGGGCAACATTTTATTGTTAATGTATCGGTTATCTTATGGATTTTATCTGGATGCGATGACATTCATACTAAAAGCTGGTTAGAGAGAAAGTTGTCTGTAAGTACCTCATGTGAATGGTCTTGAGCAACTCCTTTCAAAGCCGGTGATGACTTTGAGTGCTTTCATTCCAAGCACAAGGTAAGGA
This sequence comes from Turnix velox, assembly GCA_013400935.1. Lineage (NCBI taxonomy): Eukaryota > Metazoa > Chordata > Aves > Charadriiformes > Turnicidae > Turnix > Turnix velox. Next base: position 10,576 of record VZTY01019518.1, read on the forward strand.
GGAGAGGAAAAGATCTCTCCTGACAACTCTCTGGAGTCCCAAGGACTGTAAAAGCTTAGGCAGATGAGAAAGTTACAAGAGGGCTTTTGACACCTCTTCTAGTGAGATAATAGTAGAAGGAACTGACTACCAGACTAGTTTGCTTTCCATTTTCAGGAAGAATAAACATTTTATGATTGTAATTCATTTTTACAAATATGTTCTCTGATGAAAAGAATTAGGAAGATGCCAAGACTAAACATCTGTGGCATTGGTATCCACTTCTTAGCAGAAATCGCCAAAACAAGTTTTACGACCATTGTTAGTTCAAGATGCTTTATCCAACTTGCTGAAAACAACCTTGTGTATCTTGTTGCTGTCTGGAGTTGCTAAGCTGATGTATAAAAAAGGTTTTCCTTTTCAGGTTTACATAGTAGATGTAAACCAGCGTTGCGGGACCATACACGTGCCTGGGAGCTACAGATATGAACTCTTTTTTGTAAGAGAGAGTTTTTGCATTTTTTGGAGATGTGAAACTGATAGGTGCAAACTGATGTTGGATTTCTAGTGCTGTTCTCTTTTGGTATAGTTTCACTGGTTTATACAAAAATTCCTCAACTCATACCATTAGTTAGACAACTTTTATGACGTTGTGCTTCTTTGGCTGTTAGTAAATGTAATGTTTTCTCTCTCACTTGGGAAAGTGATGAAGACTAAAATTGTCTTCCTCTGACAGATTCCTTCTTGTTTCCTCCTTTAAATATAGATCCCGAGAGAAGGATCTGATTTAGTGTGAATTCCACTTATGGAAACAGTAACATAAAATAAGAATTTGAGGGTTTCTGGAAAGAATGTGAGATCTGTCTTTCATTGTAGTAAAATCTCACTCGTGTATCTGAATGTATCATCCAAACCTTCCTTTGTGGCTGGGCTCACAGCTGGGCTGCTGGGGATGGCAGGAGAAAATTGCATCAGTGTGAATCACATTCTTACTTTGGCTGCTGCACAACAGGCTTTCTAGTGACCAGCAGTCACTACAAAAACTCAACTAAAATGGAGTTACTCAATGTCTTTTACAGAAATGCTTGCCTATACACTTGCTTTGTGTTACCCGGGCAGACTGTATTACCTACACTTCAATAACACAATTATTCTCTTCTTAGCAGTGCCAGATTGTGCAGATTTGTATTCACTGATAAATTTTGTATTACCTGAAAGACAGGAGACAGATTTAGAAAGATCTTATACATCTGCCTTTCTTGTTTCTAGATTCTTAGCAACTTGTCAGATGAGGTAGTACAGTAACGTGTTATTTAGTTCAACCAAAAAAGTCCTTCAATTTCTTTTAAAAACAGCAGAGAAAAGGAGGTGGAATTGCTAAAAAGTGGGAGAGGCCTTTTTGCTATTAAAGCATATAATTATAGCCCATTTCTCTGTATTTGCATGAAGTTCACATTCAAGTGTCAGTGAATAACATCTTATTTTTTGAAGCCAAAAAGAACTTGATGACATTTAGAAGTGCTGTTTCATGCAGGCACACAGAGGATTATGCAGATGTAGTTCCTGCTCTAAAAAGGTAGTTAATCTGGCTCAAGCCTGTGAACCTTATTTGGGTTCTTGGGCAGGTTTCTGCTCATGCTGGGAGGGTGACAACATGGTAACAACAGGAAAATAAGCCAAGTGTGCATGGGACGTAGGTGGTGGGTTAGTCTCTGTTTTGTGTATGAAATTCATAATTTTTTTCAACTTCCATTAGCAAGATTGGCTGCAAATTCACAAGTGTTACCTCATGCTTATTTGAACAACTTTCATTTAAAAATTACTGTGCATATTCATGAATGAAACTAAAATTAATCCTTCTTCCTCTTAATGCATATGGATATCATCTATATATGTAAGAAAAATGCCAGATGAGAACTTTAGTAAAATGCGAGGTTTAAGAAGTAGTAAAATGAAGAACACCATCATCCCTACCAATCAGAAATCAAAAGGATTATCAGAGTTATCTGGATGAAAAGGAATTAAAATTTAAAGAAATTGAATGTTCATCACAGTATATATCTGAACAGTAAAAAGGCCCTTTCAGAATACTTGTCAAAAACAATTAATACTTAATCCAGAAGTAACAAATTGCTACTGGTGACCCTGATGAAGAATAAATACTAGGTAAAGAACTGGAGTTGCTAAAGGCAGGGTTGTTAAAAACATTGACTTTTGTGTGCCTTAGAAAAACACGAGTCAGTCTTCTGTGACTGTCTGTAATTAATTTTGTTCAAACTTATAAGAAAATGAACCAGAGGCATTGAAGGGGTGGCAAGTTTTGGGAGGCTGCTGAGGCTGCTGTTCATTTCTCTGTGGCATCACGCAAGGAGTAGTACTTGTATGTACTGGTTTTCTGGCATCATCCAGACCAAATGTTAGGCTGAAGAAGCTCTGAAGTGTGAAAGATAACCTTCCTCTGCAAACTAAAGAAGGTATTCCAAGACTCTGTTTAGTTTCTTGCTGGCAGGCAGTCTTGTCTGCTTCTGCTGAGTTCCTGGTGGGAACAAGGATCTAGAAGAACTAGGGGGATGAGAGAAAAGATATTAGCACTTGAGAAACTGTTCCTCTGGAACAACTTACCCAGCAGAGTATTCTTGTATGATTGACAGTGCTGTTTTTAAAGGCTTGAATAGGCAGATCTCCAAAATACCAAGAATATATATCAGACCTACAAAGATGGTCACCATCTTCCCCCCAAGAGTGGTATTAACTCTTACGAGTTGCTGTAAGTAATTTATAATCTGAACAAGAGCAATGCTACTCATAAATTAGATGTAGGGAAAGAAAAACGTCCTTCAAAGTAACTCTTAAAAGTTTGCCATTTTCACAGCATTATAAACACTGAAAAGAACTAGACACTTGATTAACTACTTAGATGATTAATTATGTGTGTTTTTCATCAGAATAGTTTTGAAGTCACCATTCTTGCAGTGAACAATTCCTGCCACAAGATGCCACCATATCACTAGAAAAAAACTTCTGTAGTGTGCAGTTATAGAAAACGTAAAAGCTGCAATTCAGAACACGTTTTTATAACAGTGTTGATTAGCCTCTGCAGTGTAATAGCTCCTTTTCAAATGAATATTGTTGATACTGATGCAATTTAAAGATATCCACATTGCTATCGAAATCCTGATCATTCAAATGTTCCAACTATGAATTCATCAATTACATATTTAAATACTTAGACATAACATACAGACTAGTTAACTGTGTCTCAGAAGATTGATAGAGCAATGGCTGACCTCTCTATTCTCTGCCTTGCTGGTCTTTCTTCTTCTATGTGTAAGAGAGGCAAAATTAAAGAAGAATGCAGCACAGTAAATGACCTGAATGACAGGAAATATTCAGGTCTGCATAACTAATAAAAAAAGGATGTAAGCCTGGACAGCAGAAATGTAGAAGAGAATGAGGATAACCACACCAGAAAAAAAATAGGATCAGGCCCCCAGATCACTCCAAGTTCCTTGAGTAGGAGAGAGAACAGCAGGAATAAAGGGTTGACGTGCTGTAGTTCTTGGAATTAACAGTAGAAATTGGGAGATGTGTGTGAACAGCAGAATTATCCATTGCTTCTCAAAGTAGTGATATCCTAAACATCAGCTTTACCAGCACTGAAAAGGAAATGTAAAAAAAAACAAATTTAGATTTTCTTTTCATATTTGATGATAGAGATTTTAAAATGTTAACAAATTGCAATTGGTCATTAAAACCAGATAGTAACAAAGGAATAAAAGGAGGTGTAGATTTCTGCAAGTTAAAAAAATCAGAGGATTGTTGGAGCCCCTAGAATACACTGCCCAACTTCAAGATGTGAGCTGCGGTGTGCTGTATGCACATGTGTTTTTTGCTTGGTCTAGAAGTATGAGTATGTGCGTAGAATTGTAGAATGTGTTGAGTTGGAAGGGACCTTTACAGGCCATCAAGTCCAACCCTTCCTGCGGGGAGCAGGGACATCCTTGCAGTAAATTAGGTTGCTCAGAGATTCATCAAGCCTGGCCTTGAGTGTCTCTCGGCATGTGGTCTCCACCACTTCTCTGGCCAGTCTCATGAGGTATAACTAGAGTGCCTGCTTTGATTTGCCTGTCACAGACTTGAGTTTCTGCCTCTCTGCAATTATTTATGAAGAAAATATTTTTTTCTCTGTAACTGCTCTGTTGTTCACACCTGGCAATATGCCTATCAGCATAAGAAACCTAATTTTTCAAGTTTTTCTTGCCTCATTGGATGAACATTACCACTATTCTTTCTCTTCCTCAGGCAGTTTCTTGACCATTGGTTTTTCTTAATTTTCTTTTAAATTGTCTATCTTTAAATGTTGCCTGGTTTTAGTTTCTTAAATTTAGCTACAAGTTTTTATCCTTACAGGTAAAAATTTTCAATGCTTACCAATAGTGCCATATCATACTCTCATTTTGCCTAGAGCAAAGCAATCTTGACCACTTGTATCAGTCCACACAGAGCAGCACAACTTATTTTTCCAGGTGTTGCTTTGACAGTGCCATTTCTTTCTTTGCAACTTTCCCACGGTCTCACTGTATTAGGTAAAACTGCTTGCTGTCAGTTAAAGGGCTGACATAGCCTAAGGTCATCCCAGCTTTTTTCCCTCAGCATTAACAGTGATACAAGTCCTTATTGCCCACTTGTCAAACTGTCAAATAGTTGCATCTGTGTGCTCTCCCACACTGCTTATCCATGTACTAGAGTAACTGTGGTTGCCACAATACTTCCTTAATTTGCCAGTTGACATTTTATTTTTTTGCCTTGGCTACAAGTAACAACACAGTTCTGAGCTACAACAGTTTTTCAAGATTCATACTTGTACTGTATTACTGAGGGTTTTATATTTTTATACTTATCCATCCAATACTGATGCTTGGGACAAATTCTTTATTTCCTAATGCTTGTACTATATGTTATGTGGATGTGATCTGAGTATTCAACATCTCAGTATGTATACTTAGAATAAAAATTAAGAAAGCATATGCAGAAACCAGTGTTAGAATACTGGGTTTTGTGGGCTAGAGTGGTGTTCTAACTGATAATGGAAGTGGTTGAATATGTCAGTTAAATTTAACATCTGCAAAATTAATAATTGACTAATTTATTGTAGAAAGGGCTGGCTGAAACTTTGGGAAGACATAAAAAATTCAGTGATTTACGCGCAAATAATGAAATGCTAGCAAAGGAGATATTGGAGGCAACCAACAAAGCTTCACCAGGGGCAAATCATGCCTGATGAAATTGGTGGCTCAGTTTAATGGAAAAGTGTTATGGCCCCTTCTTGGAATGTCTGTGATAATTATTGAATTAACAGCTGATGTCTGAATTCTAGTTAGGTGTCCTGGATTTTCTTTGTTACCCAAGGTTATTTGAGGTGACCTAGCAATTAATTCTAGTGTCCTTCAGAGATGGCACTTGCAATGATGAAGCAATTATCCAAGGCTCTATATTCAAATTTGCCCTTGTGTTTGGTGTCTGATGTTATGAAGCTGTATCCAGATCTGCCACTTCAAGTGTGATCAGTACTTCTCATAGATGACTTAATTTTCAAGATTTCCTCCGTGGTCTTCTTGTCTAGCACAGCTCTAACCTAGTTCAGGGAAACAATAGGATCTGTGCCCCCACAGACTTTGCTAAGTGTATGTGAATAAGAGCTAAAATGTTTTTTATGTTCCTCTTCTCTGTATATTTTGATGGTGCGGATGAAAAACAGAGGATGGGTAAAACTGGGTTGTTTGCTATTCTAGAAGGGATTGAAGACTTTATTTGCTCCCAGTTGCTTTTATGATACTTTTCCATCCTTTTCTTCTTGAGCATGGGTTTGACTTTCTGCTTTGCCCCTTCTGACAGTCTCTGCTGAGACCATTTGGAAGCTGAGATTTTTATGCAGTGTGTGGGTAACACATTAGGAGGAAGATGCTGTTGAAAATGCCTGAATTGAAGGTGGTTGGTTTTGTGACCTGTAAATGTGACCTGTAGAGGCTTTAGGAAAACCCTATGGGGCACACTCTCCATTTGCAAACTGGTTTTTAATGATTAATGTCTCAGCAACAGATTGGTTTTTTTTCTTGACAGCATGGGAAAGGCAGTGAACGAAAGGTAATAGGAATAGCTTGAGTGCCCTGCATTTCACTTTGGGTCCAAAAAAATGCCCAAACAAAACAACCTTTTTCAGATACACCAAGAGCGTTATAAAATTATGGAACAAGTAAGAAAATGCTCCTTTAATGTCATGTATGCAATCTTCTTTAGAACTTACCAGGTTATATTTTCTTTGAACATTTGCAACCTCTTGTAAACTGGATATATGTATATATATATAAAATCTCTGTTATCTGTGATGTTCACTGAAGTTTTTTCACAGTTAAAATAGATGCTATGTTTTGTTCTAATTCTGAATTATGAGATTTCAGCTTAATTCAAATCCATCTCTGCTATACTGAACTTCTCAAGGGAGAATATTTAGGTACATCAATTCTTATTGACCTGTTCAGGCAAACCCTGTAAGGCAGCTGTTCACCCTTCATGTGAAATGGACTTGACAGCATTTGTTTATAACTTGCTTTGTACTAACCTAACAAAATTTCCCCTTTTGCAATGAATTTTGCATTTTGCTCCTTTGTGAGAAGCAGCAGTGGAAGCTGCTTGAAAGAACAACTGTCAGGGCTGCTTTTATAATATAAGACTGAACAGAACTATCTAAATTGGAATTAACTGCTGATTATAGGTAAGCAGTAATTTGGGTCTTTCTTAATTTAGCATGGAGAATGTGTCTTTCACAGACTGTGAGCATTAAAAAAATTGGTAATTGGGATTTAAGCATTTTGTCTGCGATTTTTAAGTCAACTAGAAACTCTGCAGCTGAATACCCTGTGCACAATTAATGTCCATAATGTGATATACATTTCTTAACATATTAAGAGCTTGTAAAAATGAAATTGCAGTTGTTAGACACTTTAATTATTGAGGTCTTGTAGCTAGCAGAAATTACTGTAGATGGGACTTAAAGCTTCTGCTGTAATGTTCTATGTGCATCTTTAAGGATATAATTGTTATTGTCCCAAAAAGTGCTGTTGAATTATTCCCATTGAATAGACTTAATGCAGGTAGAAGGTAGTGGGACTTACTGGAGGGAGCTGTGTTCAGGTAATCACATCCACATACAGATGGAGAGGAGAATCAGAAGGCTAGAAGAGCAAGAACTTATGGGTTGAGGTAAAAACAGTCTAATAGGGGAAAAAAAAAGCCACACAAGCAAAGTACAATAAGGAATTTATTTGTTCTTTCCCACTGGCAGCAGGAATTCAGCCATTTCCGGAAAAGAAAGGCTCCATCACACATAATAGGTACTTGGGAGGTCACATGCCATAAAATATAAATATCTTTCCTAACTTTCCCCTTTTCCCCCTCCCAGCTTTTATTGCTGAGCACAATATCATATGGTATGGAACATCCCTTTGGTCAGTTGGGGTCAGCTATCTCAACTGAATCCCCTCCCAGTTTCTTAACTACCCTCAGCCTGCTCAATTGGTGCGATGGTGTGAGAAGCAGAACACGCCTGAATGCTCTGCAAGCACTGCTCAGTAATGACTAAAAGACTCCTCCCTGTGTTGTCAGCACTCTTTTGGTCCAAAATCCAAAACACAGCACCAACCTACTATGAAGAAATTTAACTGTCTCCCAGCCCAAACCTGTATAAGTTGCATCATTTGCTGTTTTCTTCAGAATTTGCAGTATTGGAGTACTTTCTGTAAGAGTTGTCAGAACTCATTTACCGGAAGCTGGACTTCTGAAACAACAAATAGATATTGATTTTAGTGTTTAGATATTTTTCTGAAATACTTAAATTTTTGAGTCTAAATAAACATTTAAGTGTAAACCACACTCAACTAACGGATTTTTCTAATGAAACTCACATCTGTGCTAGTCTCAGTGTCATTGAAGAGGAACAGAATCGCCAAGGCTGGAAGGCACGTCTGGAGATTGCCTGGTCCAACACTTCTTCTCAAAACAGGATCAGCTAGGATTTTCCCAGGATTGTGTGTAGTTGGGATTTGAGAGACTCCAGAACCTCTCTTGGCTAACTGTCCAGGTATTTGTCTAGCCTTAGGGTTTAAAAAAAGGTTTCTTGTATTTCTTACAATTGATTACCTGCTCTCTGGACACCAATAAAAGGAGTCTGAATCTGTCTTTGTTACTCCCAGTGACACCCCTCATGAGTCAGATGCTTAAAACCCAGGAAAACTGGGAATAGATGGGAGTCTAGTGCTTAAATGCAAGGACAAGTTGCTGCATATAATACTGAACAGAAGCCCTTTGTCATCTCCCATTGTACTCCTGACTCTTTTGGCAGTGGGCTCTGCTTAGTTGTGCTTTGCTTGCAGAGATGTGCCAGGATGGGAAGAAATTGTAAACTCCCAGGAACTGTCATGGTCCCCCTATGTGCAAGCACTCTCATATAAATTCCCTTTCCTACTGTATGGGTCAGGTGTGCAAGAGAAAGGAGGTGGTTGACAAGGAGTTCCTGTGACATGACATGCTACAATGATGAACAGGAAGATTTGTAAGGAAGGAAGGATGCAAGCAGAACCCTAACAAATGTTTCTGAAGGAATCAGAAGAGGTAGTGCAATCTAGTGCAACTCTCTGTGCTTGCATACTTGGATCTTCTTCCCACTGTACAAGGAGTGCAGGTTAGGGGAACTTGAGTTATCATTGATGAAGACAGCCTATAAGGTTGTGTGATCTAGTGTGGCTTGATCTAATGTCTATATTTCAATTACTACAGTTCAATTTTAAATAAAAGTGGGGCTTTTTCATGATTAGAAATATATGTGCAGTTTATATATAAGTGAAAAATCTTTTCAGTATTGGTAACACAGAGTACTTACTAAAAAAAAGCTAAATTAATTCCTTCTTCATGCTGTAAGACTACTGTCACATCTTTTATCTTGGGAGATGCCCAAGACAAAATAACTGGCAGTTATTTTGTGTTTGTGGTATATCTGCTTAGGTTAGCATATGCAAATAAATCACTAGGTGGCTTCTCTAAGGGAGATGGTTAACAGAGAGCTAATATGCTTAAGCTGAAATTTGTCTAGTGAATACAAATTAAGCAGTCTTGTTTATTTCATTGTGTAGGCAGGTGATTCACAGGTAGTTTCTACTCACTGGGCTTTCATGAAGATAAAAATTGAAGGTTGCCCTGGCCCTTTTCATGGAATGACTAATTCCTGTCACTTCTTGTGCCCATTTTTTTCCTGACATGTAGGACCCTCAGTGTCATCAAAGACTGTCTTGTGGTAAGAGTTCTGCAGTGCTTTCCTGTAAGCTGCCTATTTGTTTTCTTCCACTTATGCGAGAGTAAGCTCAGCACAAATGCAGTGTTTTCTCTCTCAGACTGTAGCAGTTCAGGGTAGATGCTTCTTCTAGTCCTTTGATCCCATTGTCTGATAAAAAAAAGGTAATAGTGCAAGAAATGGAAATGCTATTGGGTCACTTTTTCAGTCATCATATTTGCAGTCCTTGTCTTGCCTATGGGTTGCTGGAGGCAATGCTAGGTGAGCCCTGGGTTAAGGATGTGGCAGTCGTTGGAAAACTAACTGCAGAGGCCGAAAGCTTGCTGTTTAGAACAAGAGTGTTTTCTGATTTATAGTCACGTGCATGCCAGCCTATCAAAGACTCAGGGTTACATTTTGCATGTTATGTTACTGATTATTATATGGAAATTTGGTTTGGGAATGCCTGTCTAGGTTAATTCACCTTTTAATGTAAATTAGGTTTATATGTATCATCAAGGAAAGGAATGAGATGGTGAAACACATTTTGTTGTCTCGGACATAATGTTCTGTATTCATAGCATTCATTCAGTAAAACTAATAAAATTCATTGGAATAGCATAGACCTAGTGAATAGCTTAATATCTTTCTTTTTAAATTTTCATAATTGACAGAGTAATGGTTTCATTAAAACAATGTGGACAACTCTTCAGACAACACAAACTTTCCTGAAACGTGCACACTTTACACAGTCTTGTCCTGAATTTAATTTTTCAGTCTGAATTCTTGATAAAGAATCTAAACATCTTGCATTTTTGTGCTTTGAGAAGCTTTCTCAAGAGGTCAGATAATTGTCTGGGATTTATAGCTATGTAAACATTCTGGATTGCTGGATAGCTGATTGACAGAGAAACACTAGTGCTTGACAAGTTGCACTTAGTATTAGCTGCAGCTGTTCATTGCATGACACTTAAGTAAAATGTTTAATAATAGTCTTCAGGATGTTGAACATCTGCAATGTTTGTCAATCAAGGCTAATGGAAGATTATTCACCAAAGTTAGTTCTGTTAATCGGGTATCTTGGACAAAAAGAAGGGTTTCAGGTTCTCTGAATTGGTTTTTATTCATATGCTGTTTTAGTTTACTCCCATATACTTACCCTGTTATGTCTGATCCTGTAAAACAGGCAGTGCTGTGGAAAAACTCACGCTATAGCAAAGAAAGTTTGCATAATCACTGCAGGAAGAAAAATGAAGGGAAGTTATGACTGAGTTTTGTATGTTGCTTGCTTGCAGGCACATCTAAAGGATTTGTCTTTTATGTAACACAAAGTCTATTTAGTGCAAATTAGAAATACTAAGTAATGTGTAGTTTAACTTGTTTTTACACTGAATAATTTCCAAATTTTGCTATTGGAAGGAGAGGGTAAAAAGAGGAAAATCAATAATGACTGAGAACCACATCCATATCACAGAATTGCTCTCAAGGTAGTCATGCTGCTGCTCAAGTTTCTAAGAGCTGAAGGGAAATGGAAGTGAAGTTAATTCTGCAAAACAGTGCAGTTTATTAACAAGATATGATCAGAACTGCTACATTTGAAAGAATTTAAGTGTTCCTGAGTTCTTGTGAATGTGTATATTCATAAATATGCACATATTTTTATCTTCATATGAAAACAATGGAAGAGTAAAATGCCCTTCATTCTTTCCTATACCCAGAGGCAAAAACAAGAGTAAAATAACCCACTGAGAAGTGAGTAGTGGCCTACAAAGCTTATTTGTGCAAATGAAATAGAACAGACATATTTAGGATGGGAGTTTGTGCACGTCAGATTCTTCATGGGCTGTATCAGACACTGAGGAGACATTGAATCTCAGCATTATTGTCGTCTTTGGGAGGTTTTTATTTCGAAGAGATACAGATACATGAATAAAAATTTTGAACTTCAGTGAAAGGGATAGTCAGCCATTCAGCCATGGTCCATGAATCACAGCAGTTATTTTTTTAATAACTTGAGTTGGGAAACTGGATGCCAAACTATTCTGAAATTGATGCTTTAAGTGAATGTGGCTGTCTCCTGGAAGGACTTACAGGTGGAAGAGAATAGAACTGAAGCAGGGATGCTATGCTAACTAACACAAGAAAAGAAGGCACTATTAATGCGTGACTTTGCTCTTGGATAGAATTCACCCTTCTATACAGTCTGCATAACAAAAGCAATTGTAGCATTATTAAATAGTATGAAGTGATACAGACTGATTTCTGGAGGCATGTTTATTGCCACACTCTAGGAGGTCTGTAAGGTCTATTAACTAGAGAAGTTCAAAGATATTTGTTGTCTAATATTTATTTTTTTAAAATTCCACACAGCAGGATGTCTGATAAAAGGTTTTAGGATCCTCTGTTCTCCCTGTAGTGTACATTTCAGTTTGTTCAATCGAGCTCTCCTTTTTGGAGCTAACACACGAAGCTGACAAAACTAAATTATTCAGGAGCTTGATGGTTGTTGTCATGAGGAAAAAAAAGCCAGTGATCCTATGGATAAGTAAAACTTTTTCATGATCCACTGCTTTAATCATTATTGCATGTTTTAATAGTTGGCAGATAAACTTGTTATTCTGGCTCTGTGTCGTGAAAGCCAACAGTATTTGTTTACCAAAGATACAGCAGACATTGATAGTTTTGCTTAGGCTCAGAATTGTTAGACAAACAACAAAGGAAATTTCAGTTCTTATTTATTCTGCGTATTTCAAAGGCAGAAAGATGTGGCTTCAGGCAATAATTTTGTACAAGTGTATTATAAGTTATTTTCATATTCAAGGTGAGGCAAAAAGATTAGCAGATTCTAATGTGAATAAGGATTCAATTTCAGACCTGAGTTTCATTTTAGTATGATGTTGCTACATGCTAATAGATACTTTTAGGGAATGGTCATACTTTGAAGTTCAAACTACATGATGAAATAAAAGTTTTGACTTTTATAGTTGGCTTCACAATAATTAACTTGAATAGAACTGTGTGTCTAGCAACAGTCTTGAATATAAAATGCAAAGGTATGCATCTATGAACAGAAGAAAGGATTATCTGTGTTACTGGCTGAGATCCCTTCTATATTTGCATTTTTTTTGTCATAGACCAACTGGTGGAAATTATTTTACTAATGATATTTCTAGACAAAAACTAGACTGTTTTGTTCTTTCCTGTACTTGTGTTTACCAGTGTTGCATATTATAGGCTGCCTTATCTTCCTCTGGAAAACTTCATAGAAAATTAAGACTAGTACCTGGAAGTTTAATATTTTAGGTAACAGGTTACAATTTTTTCTTGGCATCCGGTTGTGTCACTTCTTGAGCTGTTTAGTTTACCAAGGTAAGAGGTAACTGTGTCCAAGCAGAAAGTGTTGTGAGTTAACCTTGTCTGGATGCCAAGTGTTCACAAAGTTATTTTTTCACTCCCCTTTTAAACAGTATTGGGGGGGGGGGGGAAGGGGGGGAGGAAGGAAGGAGGGAGAAAATACAATAGAAAAGAAACATTTTGGGTCAAGATAAAAGGTAGTATAAAAAAGCAAAAGCTATGTCCATGGGTGGAAGCAAAGCATAACAGAAGAGTTGTTACCATCCTGTTACCATCCATAGGTGATGTCCAGCTACTTTCTGGGAAGCTGGGCCTTAGTATGTGTTGCAATTGTTCCAGAAGACAAATGTCATAAAATCTTCTCCTCATGTCCACCTTTCTCCTAGCTCATTCCTGAGCAGACATCATACAGAATGGAATGCTTTTGGTCAGTTTAATTCAGATGTCCTGGTTATGTCCCTTCCCAAGGTCTTGCCCACCACCGGCTTACTGGTGAGTGTGTAATGTTGGGTAGACATCCTTGAGCAGTAGCCAAACCAGTTGTGTTCTCAGAACAGAGAGCAGCTGCACTTTTATTTGCCTGGTTATTCCAAAGCTATAGGTTTTTAATGAAGAATAGGAAACCATATTCTGAAACTACTTTAAAACACGCCTTGTTTCTGAAATAATGACAACTATGGTTTTTCTTCCAACTATTACGCCTCATTTTGTCTTCCATACCTGGAATTTAGGGCATCCTTAATACCTAGCATTTTTCTAACCATTAAAGCTCCTTATAAATTGTATGTGAAATTACATTCTTGGTCATTTCTTCTTTACAGTTGAACAGAATGAGGTCTTTATAATTCTTTCTTTGCACAATATTTTGTTTTGATTTTTTTACTTGGCTGCTTTAAGCTTCTTTTGGAGGGGAGGTTAAGAAAAACAAAGAGAATGAGTTTGATTATAATAAAATAATGGTAATAGAATCATAGAATCACTTTGATTGGAAGGGGCCTTTCAGAATTGAGTCCAACCATCAACCTAACTCAGATAAGAGCCATTGCTAAGGACTATCTATGTCTACCCATCTAAATACCTCCAAGGATGGGGTCTCAACCACTTCCCTAGGCAGCCTGGCAAATATAAAAATTTTTCTTAATATCCAGTCTAACCCTTCCCTGGCACAACTTGAAGCTCTTTGCTCTTGTCCTATCACTTCTTGCCTGGGATTATAGACCAATAGACCATCTCCCACTTCTCTGCAGCCAAGGAATACCTTGGCGTTGAGGAATACCCTGTCAAGTATTTGTGATAACTTGTACAGAAAGAGAACAAAAATAATTACCTCATTCTTATCTCACTGTTTTATGTATAGTTTGTACATACTGTTATTGTTTCAATAGCAGTGAATTCTTTAATTCTGTGGGTAAAATACACTGCACCTCCCAAGAAGTTCTTTGCTGTAAAGTATATTGACTTCACCTAGGCTTTGGTCATGTAAATAATATGAATATCTAGTCCTTTATAAAGCATTTTCCTTAGTGAAGGGAGTAGATTTTTCTGAATTTGTGCATAGTTTGCAGTTTTCCACTGTGCTGTTTTCTGTAAAGCTGATGCAACCATTTATGCATTCAGGAAAATAAAACTCGGGCAGCAACACACATTTCATGCTATCAGTTGTACTCACTGAAGCAGAAATCCTGTTGTAGCTCATAGCTCAGAGGAATGACACATGAAATTATTCCAGTGTGATTTGGGAAATAATTGACTTCAGCTTTTCTTTATTGCAGCTGTTGTGCTGTTCTTAATGGTTTTTATTTGTCTGAGGGCTACGTTTATATATTTTCTGCAAGGGCTGCTGATCATAACCACTTGTCTGTCAGCCTTTAACTGAATATCTGTTAATTCATCTATCATCCACTTCAGTTGAATTCCACAGACATTGCAAAGAGATATTTGTTCTTGTCAAGAGATGTGCTGTACCGTGGTGCAGAAAGATGCAAGTACAGGTAATATATTTTATTAGCTGAAATAGAGGAAAAAATGAACAAGGCTTTGGCACATAAATCCTTTTCAGAGTCTGTGCCTTAATGAATAATTATCCTGGAAGAACTGTTTGTGTTCAGGGAATACATCTGTTTTTTCTGGCTGTAAAACTGGTGCAGTAAAAGATGTTAGATTCTTTAATAAACTTTTCCTCTCCTAGATCTTCGGTCAGTCATGGCTGCAGCAATTCCTCTGATGTAGTTTTCAGCAGCTGTTAGTCTATCATCTCCTTGCTTTTATGTGCCTTCAGCCAACAGAAGCAGTATGTAGGCTATATTTTTCACACATGTGGATGTCTGGAAAAAGCAGTATTACCCAGGAAAAATAAAAAATATACCTGATGAATAAGTTGCATAAATACAGCTATATTTTACAAAGCTGGTGCTATTGCTCATCTGGCACTGCACCTGTTAATTGCAAACTCCTTTTCCATCATATTTATGATGGTACCTTTCTTAATTTGGCAGTTTTCATCATTTGCATTTCTAGATGAAAGCTGCCAAGTTTTATTAGGGGTCTAGGCTTACTAAAGGGATCCTTGTCATTTCCACACACTTGTTGTGTTATTTGCTATACACTTGTTAATTCAAACTGTCAACCTATAAAGTGCTCTTGTAACATTTGCACATGAGGTGCTGCTGGAGGTGACATAAGCTAAATAGAAGGTACTTTTGGTAACAAAATCTCATTTGTGCATAATAGAAGTGATGAGCTCAGGGGCTTGTGCTTTGATTGTGTTGTAATTAACAACACTTTGTATATCTTAGTGTAATAGTCACAGAAACTACTGCTGTCTTGCAAAGCCTGACAGTGTCTTTTCTCCTGAGACACGTGGACACCAGAGAACAATCGAGCTGGGCTAATTGCAAGTATATCTGCTAATCACAGGTACATCACTCATGATTAAGAATCAAAAGCCAGTCTTCAGCCTTGTATCCCAGCTGTGGATGTGATGGCTGTAGGACTGTTTTTTAGAATAATTCCTTTTATTTTGCAGCAGTAAAAAAAATTAGATACCCACACAAGTGAATGCTAAGAAGAGGCCACAAAGGCAGAAGGCTTACTTCATATTTCCTTCTAAAAGGATGGCAAGATAAAACTTTTATGGTTCATGGAGGTGAAGTTTTCTGTGGCAGATGCTGAGAACCTGTGGGCTATTTGCTTTTATTGTGCTGTTTCCAATTACTTCTTTAGAGAGTAAAGATATTATTTACTGAATTTCTCATTGTGCTTGGTCACTGTTCTTCCTTCAAAAAAGGAGGATAATGAAGGGGATGGGTAAAGCTGTTTGTGTTTGGTAGCTGCAGTAATCTGGCACTTTCTTTGGTTTGTGCTGTTGGAGAATTGTTGTATTTCACTCTCTGTGCAAAATTCCTGACTGTAATAATAATTCCTGATATCAGAGTATTACAAAAATTGCAGCAAGCTGTTGAAAATAATTTATTTCAGGTTTTAATTTGATTTGCTGCTCTTTGAGGCATCTTGGTAATGGGGTACAGTTGCGGGAGAGGAGATAGAACACAACTTTACTAAAGAGTAGATGCCATCCACAGATTCCAGTATCTAGTGCTAGGGTGTTATCCATCATTAGTAGACACGGTAGAAATAGTCTTTTGGTTAGCTATTAGCACAAATACTTTAAACTGTTAAACAAACCGGCAAATTCTAGTAGGTTTTTTGGGATGCTTTTCCTCCCTGTAGTGTGTGATCTCTGTAGCCAAGAGGCCATATTCATACCTGAAAATGCATCTGAATTTATCAGTCTAAAAAGTGTGCAGTTACTGAATACTTACATAGTGTTCATCTTGACCTTACTCATCTAAGTCTATCAATCTCAAGCAGCTGAAGTCTGTTATCTATCAGACACATAAATATTTCATTGCAGACTTGAAGAAGAAACCAGGACTGGTTTGCTCTGAAATTTATGGATTAACATTTTTTAATAATACTCCAGACTGCATGTTGAAGATGTTTAGTTGTTGATGTTATCTGAAATAAAGTTCTTTAACCGTGGAAAAAATATACTTTTTATTTCCTGGAGAATCACAGAGAAACATATGGGATTTTATTTTAGGATTGGATTTTTTAATTAGAATAGAAATAATGTATTGAGAAAGTCCTAATGAAATTAATAGATATTTTGTATGAGGAAAAGCAAGGTGTAAAAGGTTTGGATATAGCCAAGGATCATACCATTATTATTCAGGACATTCAAATGTAATTTGCTTTGTCAAATACTGGAAGACACCTGCAATTTAGGTAACTTACGTTATACTCCATTTAATGCCCTTTCTCAGTATGGCTTTTAAAATTTCAAGTCCAGAAAAGAAATAATGTAAATTTAGTCAAAGGTTTCTTTTTAATGAAGTTATATTTTTCCCAATTCTTACACTCTGTACAGTCCTGGAGCTGAAGATGTATGATTTTGTGATGAGAAGGACTACACTATATTTTTGTGGGGGTCTTTCAATGTCTTTAGCTCTAGTAATGTCAGTTACTAAGCAAGTAGATTCCTTTTTGCCTGAGAAGGTAAATGTGTTCTAAACAGTCTTTTATGCCCCTTTTTTCTTAACATACTCTCTAGGAAAAAAGGGGTCAGGAAAGGCAAAAGGAAGCATTGCTCTCAAAAATGCCTGCAGTAGTACAAGGATTTTCTCATTTTTGCAAAAGACTAACAAGGACTTGTTACGATAAGTGCTGGAAAAGGACCCTGACATGAAAAATCCTTGCTGTGTCACTTGACCCTCAGAGAGGGCTGAAAAAGGGTACAGCAGGAAAAAAGGATTGCAAGCAGGAATTTAAGTATCTTTTTAAGGCATAACAAGTTTTATCTCACTTTAAGCAGTAAGCTGGAAGTATAGAGGTAAAAAGGCAGAATATGGAAGTGAGAGATGAAAAAATAATAGCTTAATATTTAGAGAGCAGTTATTACTCTTTCATTACCTCCTTCCCTCTGTTGATTAATGTATTAAGGTAATTTGGTTTGCTGCTGCCTTTGGGATTTATTTCTAAATACATGTGAAATATGTAGTGTTATATCATGTACTTCAATGTTCTTGCTTACTGATGCCAGAGTGAAATCTGTTTTAGGCTTGTTTCACTACATTTCATCTTTAGCATTCTGAAGAAAGAGAAATGATTGTAGGTCTTTGCAAGTCAACAACTCATAAACAGGGCCTTTAAAAATTAGCGGCTCCTTCTTTACAATGGTATAAGCATAGTCTGAGAAGGGAGGAGAGATCAGCATTTAACTGTTGTTACAAATTAAGATGATTTTTAATGAAAAGTACATTGATCGTCAGTCAGCATTATATATGGTTACAGCTCACTTGAGGACATAATGTGGATGTTTGGCTCCTTAACACAAGTACATACATTATAAATTGTGAGTTTAATATGATAAAAAGGAAGTTATAGCCAGGTTGTTACATTATTTTTTTGGGAAATCCTGTAATTTGTACAAAAAATAGGCCCATAAATAAACTAAGGCAGAATTTTGTATTAAAAAACAGGCATTCTTTGTTACTGTGCTGGGTGCACAGCGTTGAGTTTCCTCAAATTAACTGTGCACACCTCATGTCTCTCTCTCTCAAGTATATGTTGGGATTTGTGCATTACATATTCATTGTTTCAAGGAAATAATGATAATGTTCATTACAATTCTGGGAAATCATTAAGTGTCTGCCTATTCGAGCATGTGTAGTTAGATGTGAGGTAGTCATCCAGCAGTCATAGAATCATAGAATAGTTTGGGTTGGAAGGGACCTGAAAGATCATAGAGTTCCA
>VZTY01019518.1:29217-60362 GCA_013400935.1 Turnix velox
ACACACCCCCAGCCCTGCCCGCCTTGGCCATCGCCATGGTCCCAGTGATGTGGGGTGGCAGGGCCGTGACATCACAGGTGTCACCAGGCACCGAGCTGTGACCTCAGCACAGGGGTCCCTATAAAGCAGAGGCCACCCCAGCCTGGCCAACAGTGGATGGTGGTGTTTCTTTTACTGCATCCACTCCTCTTTGTCACTGTGCCCCATGCTGATCCTTCAGAGTTGCTTTGCCCAGTATCTTGTCAGCAGACCAGCAGGGTGGCCTTTGCTTTGACCAGCTGCATCTTCTCTTGTCTGTAGTCCAGTAGAATGGCCTTCATTCAAATCAGGTACATTTTGTAAATATAAGCTGTATAGACAATACTCCTTTATTCTGCCTGAGCTTTATGGAGTCCTGCCTGGCTTGATGTAACATCAGCATGATAAATGCTTAACTAACAAAAGATATACACTCAGTCAGCATTTCCCATTAGGCTAATGAGAATTCTCCTTGATTAAAAACTCGACTTGATTTTACAGACTAAAATGTATCATAATCACGTTACCCTTAAATTCTCCTTATTCATAGTTCTCTCACTTGAAACTCTTCATCAAGGCTGTTAAAAGAAGTTTGTCAGTCATTCTGCTGTTTATTTTCTGTTTCTGTGTTCAGGACTGCTGGAGAGCCCTGTTTATCTGATGTTTACCTGCAGACTCTTTGTAGTTGTTGGATTACCTTTATATCTGTACAAAACTTGTGTTATTCTTGGAATACTATACAAATTTTAAAATATTTGTGATAATTTCACTTAGATCCTTAAGTAGTACATGTTTGTTTGCCACAATAGAAAAAAATAGGTTTCAATAATGTTAGTTATACTCTATATATACATATGGTGTAATATAGCATGAACATCTTTGTTGTTTTACTGAGATACCCCAGTGAAAGGACGGTAATAAAACATGGATGGATATTTTGAACTCATGTTTCTCAGAGAAAGACTTTGATTTGCTGTGACTGTAACTAGTCCGTGAAAAGATGAGGAACCTTAACCTCTTTTATTGGCTTGCTGCATAGCTTGAGCCAAGTTGCTTAAATACCTTCTTTTCTTTCCCCATTTGAAAAGCAGCACAAAATGGCTGTGAAGATGCTGATGTAATGAGGGATTATCTCCGTAGAGGCGTAAGGTGATAAAATAAACTTTACTGGAGGGGTTTGCTATCACTTTCTTTGCTTTTCAGGTTAGTGTATGCAAAAACTCGAGTCCTACATAGGTTCTGGGTTTTGCTGTAATGAATACAATCAGAAGCAGATGCATATACATGCATGACAAAGGAAAGATAACCAAAGATTTATGCTTGTAATTCTGAGATAGCTATTTCATGTTGTATTCTTCATTTTATTATTGATACAGTTATATAGATTTCTGGGGTTTTCGAGACTGGAAATATTCTTCAAAATGTTGATTCCACATAAGAAGCTACTATTACATTGTTCAGACTTAATTTTTCATTAATAAAAGAACTCTAGCTAATTTTTAGGTATCCATTTTTTATGACAGTATTGACATTTCAACCCAATGATATTTGTTATGAGTATTTTTTTTCCTGTTCGCTCTAATGAGCAATAAACAAAAATATTTCTTTATTTCAGTAAAATGACCATTTCAGGTATTAATATTCTCATGGACACAGAAGATAATTAAGTGATTTGTTTAAGGAGTACCTGAGGTTTCCTTCATGTGGAAGGAATGTCTTTATATGCCCTTGTTGCATTCATAAAACCAGCTATCTACCCAGCTGACCCTGTTCTCATAGCTTTTACTATAGTTTAAACCACCATTAACTTGGCTGGGTTTACTGTGTTTATATTACTGGAGGGGAAAATTTAGGTTTGTGGTGCATTGACTGGCCGAGTGCATCCAATCTTACGTGGAAAATGAGAACACTGACTCCAGTTATCCGGCAGGCATGGCTGAACTGTTACGATGAACCTAAGCTATTTATCTGGAACAGAAAATTACATGTATGCAGAATAAATATGATAAAGCAGACCTGTAAGTGAAATTTAGCAAAGTAGCAGAAGATTAATAACCTGTTTCTTTGGCAATTAGGATCTTCCAAGCTTTTGTCAGAGCTACAGTTTGTGAATGCTCACATGTGAATGGGGTTGTTAGAATTGTCTGTTAGGTTTTGCATTTCTTGTTCTCTGTATAAATATAATATTAGAATTTATCAATTTCCTGCAGGTGCAATATTGAGACAGGTGATAGCCACCTTATAATATACTACAGTGTGGATGCAAAAAAACCTTAGCATGGGAATGAGTGATCTGCTTCAGTAAGAAAAAGAAGACCTTGCCTGAATGGTGCCTCCAGAGAAGCTATTTGAAGCCTAATGCGTTTTATAATTCAGATGTGGTTTGACAGTGCAGCTTGCTGAGGCATCAAGGATCATGATGTTCAGTGGAATAATTGGGAACATTCAATTGAAGTTGGTTGAAATATTATAAGAAATGTTGCTTCTATTTTCAAATGAGTTTTGCTTTTCTGGAAACCTTGGAGTGTTATTTTGGCGACAGATCAGATGTGAGTAGGGAAGCAGCTATCCATGGCAGGAGACCAAAATTTTATGTTTTTATTAATATCACTGAAACCCAAACACTCACCCCCACTTTAAGACTTCTTGTGATGTGTGAAAAATGTTACTCTTAAGCTTAACTGAAGCTATGTGCTCAAAGTGGAAGACTGATTGTCTCTTGATTAGTGGATCAAACTTTTTTCAATTAAACTTCAAGTTTAATTGAGATCAGTAGTGATACTGTTGTAAGCTGTACTTCAGTGGCAAGTTCATTTGGTAAGGTTAGCTTTTTCCCTTTGCAATACTAAATTTCATTTGTTTGTCTTTAG
This sequence comes from Turnix velox, assembly GCA_013400935.1. Classification (NCBI taxonomy): domain Eukaryota; kingdom Metazoa; phylum Chordata; class Aves; order Charadriiformes; family Turnicidae; genus Turnix; species Turnix velox. The sequence continues at coordinate 32,106 of VZTY01019518.1, forward strand.
ATGATTTTACCTATGGACATGAAATAGTGGTCTCTCAGAAGAACTGAAAGAACAGAGAGGCAGAATGGAGCATTTAAGTTTCTCACTGCAGAGTATTGATCCTCAGGGCTTAGTTTTCTTGCCTCTATGTTTTATTTATAAAAAGAAAGTTAAGAAAATGTTAAAAAAGAGGACAAAAAAATCCTCTTGTATTCCTCCATGGGGGATGCAGACTAATCTGCTGTTAATCCTGTGTTTTCACTGAGAAGTGTAGGACCCATTATAGCTTGCAGTTTTATATGGTTTTACTTGTTGTATGTTCAAGCATTGTTTTTATCAATACAGGTGCCTTTGTTAATAAATTTTAGGTGTGTGAGTGTGCAAGAGTTGAAAAAGGCAGACATTTAAGGTTTTACTTAATGCTTTAATACAACCCATGATCAAGTTAATGAAACTCTGTATCATCAGGGGAGCAATATTCTCTGACTGGGCTGTGCTCTAATCTTACAGATCAACACAGCAGAACTACAGATAAGAAAACCAAGTTTGGATTACCAGTACCGAGGGTATATTATACTTTGAGATTTCTAGCTTTTCACTCACCCATATAATAATAAAACACACTTTTAAAGATTAAGAGATACAGAGGCTGAGCTCCATATGGCCTGTCACAGGTAAATGAAGTCTAGAAAAATATTGATGCTTCAGGGGTAAATCATGAAATAGTGGTTTTTAGAACACAATTTTGTAATTATATTAAACTTGGTCTAGCAGAAAAAAGCTGCTTTGCTGATGGGCATTGTGAACCCTTGGAGAGTGTATGTCTTGTGCTTATATTCAAGAGTAGATTCAGTCTAAACATCAAAACCCAGGCCCAGTCCTGTGCTTGTAGCAGCAGGAGAAGAGAGAACTGAAAGAAAGCTCTTTTGCTGGTGCATCCTTCCACATCCCACTTGTAGTTTCCATGTGTATAAAAATATACATACATTGAGGGTTTTTTTGCTTTTTTTTTCCCCTTAGAATTTGGAAGGAAGCTGGCACTATTTTTGTTTGGTATGTTATGCTAAAGTGAAGGTGAGAAGGTAAACTATCTCTAACTCTGACACATTCCTCCTATGTCAGTAACACCATTCTTTAGCTTATATGTGCTCTAGGACTTCTAGTTTGTTGCTGCTTTTGTGTTTATTTGTTGATGAGGTTCCTTTTAACTTGATTTTGCTGGAGTTTTTTGGTGTGGTTTCTACTTTGTCTTTTTTTAAATGTAATTTCTATTCTGCTGAGAATACAGGTGTAGGTGCTCATGGAGAGTACAAAGTTGTCATAGAAGTTTTGCTCAGTGAAGACAGTTTTCAGCATCTTTAAGCCAGTCTAGCACTTGGATTTTCATAAGGATGGGTAATAGAAATTAACTTGAAAACTCTGCTTGTTTACTCAGCAATTTAAGGGGATGATGCTTCAGTTGATGATACTACAACAACTCTAGTTCAATATAGATCTTACTGTGATTAAGTCCAGAAGATGCTGAACTAATAACATTATTGTGGATATATCTAGTCTTAATATCCTTATCCTGACTTGTATACTGTACAGTAGTACTTCAGTGTGACCTTAAAAGTTGCGTGACTTGAATAGCAATTACTAGAAAACCCCTTTTATGTATGTGAAAGATACTCTCTAATTTTGGGATTCAGAAACATGAAATAAATTTTCAGCATCCAGCACTGTTCAGTTTAGGCAACAATATCAATAATTTTGGAAGCATAGGTGAAGGAGAAGCAATAGAAATGATCAAAGAAAACTTTGGGCAGTATTTTAATCATTTGAGATCAAATAGTCTATCCTCCTGTCAACCTTCTATTCAGTAATTTTACTCCTTGGCTAAGGCTCTATTGACTCTCTGAAATCAATGTCATATTGTGTAGAAAACTTCATTTTACGAATAACTATAATGTTTGTTTATAGTTAATGCAAGGAATGGTATGACTAGTCCTTATTTTTTTTTGCCACAGTATAATGTAAGAGAAAAATGTGAAGAGGAATTAATAATTTGTCCTGGTTTCAGTGGCCAGTCTGCTCCAAACCACAGCATAATTGCTTTCAAATATAGTAAAGTCTGCAGAAAATATGGAGAGAATAATCTATTTTCTGCATTCAAAATGGTTAGGGAAAGAATGTTTATTAAGAAACACTTGCTGTTTGTAAGGGTGGTAAAAGCCAAGTAGTTTGATAAGGGTATTGTGGAATCCCTAAGAAAAACTGGATGAGCAATGGATCGAAATTGTATGTGTATTTCCTGCTGTGCTGGGGAAGCAGACTTGACTCAGCCAATTGCTTTCATCCTGCTTTAGTCTTTCCTAAACTCTTCTGATCCTAGGTTTTCTGCTGTGCACTCTGTGGGCAGTTGTGAAACTTCAGCATGTCTTTCCAGTAGGTAAGGCTGATGTCCATAAAAGTGTAAAATCAAAACAGACAGGATTTTCAACAGGCAATTCATTTATTCTCTGCATGGCTTACAGGAGTAGAGATGGAAGAAAAACCTGTTGATAGAGCAGCTAACACCAGAAAATCAGCAAGAACCTGAAATACTCATTGAAAGCACTTTTAGGTCACCACTGACTGAAAGCATCTTTTCCATTTAGTAGTAGTCATTGCTGTTAAGTTATTTGGCCCCTGTCTTCTGTCTGAGAATGATTCTGGGGTGTTTGTGTGTGAAGTTAGGAGTTTTATGTTAGCTCATGTGCATGTAGATATATTTATTTACATGAATAATCTGTCTGTTGTTCAAATGTCCAGAAATAATAGCTGTCATAATACATGTCTTTACATCATGTTTACTCAGGAAAACTCCACTGGAAATGTCTAAGAGACTTCTTTTGAACTGTAGCAAACAGTGTATTTTTAATAAATTTCCTACAGTGATACTTGATAAGCTTTTTCCAGTCACACATCCCAAAGTACGCCAGTGCACCAGCATACTAGTGGAAAACTAAGTGCTAGTTTTGTCCACCAAGCTGCTGTAATTCCACTCTTTCCTAGGAGCAAAATTTTCTCTTTTGAAGCTTTGAATGTTTCATGTGATGCTGGCAGGATCAGTTATCTTAAATTCCACTAGCTACCTCTGACCTTCATGCATGCTGTTGGCTGCTGCTGAGCCTTGAGCCAAACAGCAGTAACAAAAACTAGGTGGAATTGAAGCAATCTGAAACTGAGCCTGAGTATGAAAAACCTTGGGTTATTTTCTTGGAGAAAGCAAAAGGTGATAACTGATCTTTTGATCACAAGTAGAATTTGCATCATTCCTCTTCCCAAATAATATTGTCTAAGTCTTTCAAGGTACAACATATTGGTTTAAACCCTGCCGTGCCTCATGCATGAGGGTTTATAAGGTTATTTTCTTTATTTTATCTCCTTGTTTGCAAGTCCTACAGCAATAAACTTATCAAGCACCTTTCATTTTAAGTAGTTGAAAGAATGTGTTGATAATCACTGAATGTGTTATCTGCAGTTCAGTAGAGAAATACCCAGTGTTTTAAGATGGGAGATAGCTCTGTCAAGGGTGTCCAGTCATCCCCTCCACTTACCACTTCACTTTCCGTTCTCTTTCTCATTCTGCCCTTGATTAAATAATGTGCTCTGGTGCTTATGAGAATAATTAGGATGAGAAGAAGCAGTACTAACAGAAAAAAAATCAGCCTCCAGCAAATACTTTTTCTTATTAGTAAATGTCTGCCTTCCAAGAGTGCAATTAATTTCAGATCAGGACTTTGCTGTAATGATTTGCTGATGTAAAACCATATGTGGGTCATTTTCCCCCCAAGCCCTAAAAAGATTTGCTGAGCATTGAGGTAGTAATCTTGTTTTTTATATCTATGATGACCACTGATGGAAGTGTAGCTTTTTTTACTAATGCCATATCTTCTCTGAGAAATGTATGTTGATCTGAGAACTAGAGTTCTGTACTTTAAACTTGGTGACAGGCCCATTTTAGTGGAACTGTATTTGTGTCTCTAGCTCAGGAATAGAGTCCTTGGGTTTCTTTTTTACATTCTGTGTCAGCAAAAGCCCCTGGGAGTCTGAGAAAAGCAATATTTCTGCCTACTTGCTATTGTGGCACATAACCTGAATTATCTGAAAAATGAAAAGCAGTGCAAAATATTGATGCTTGCTAAGCTTTGCTTTGGTTGAGAGTGTTGATATTGGTTTTGAGATTGGACGGTAATCAAACCAGCTGAGTCAAAACTGGAACTTTTCCAGATGTTTCCATATGGTCAAGCTATGTTTTTTGCACAAATGGTGAAGCATCTGTGTCTTCTTTATAACAACCTTGGATGTTTTTGGCAGATCATCTGGTTCCTAATGACCTGGGTTTGCTTTCTGTTTGTGTAGGATTATGTAGAATTTGACTGATATGTCTGCAATTTCACTTTTGAAAAATCAGAAGCTTGTGTTTGAGCTGCCCATAAAGAATATTTGTAAATGAACCCTCCACAAATAACCAAACCAGACCGAAAAACCTCAGCATGGAAAGTGTTGTAGCATATGCTGCATAACCATATGCTTATGGTTATGTTAGATTATCAAGAATTTGGGGAAATGGGCTAAATATTCAACTGAAGTGAAATGGGAAGATTATTCTGAATTTTTTTGGTTTTATGAGAAAGTGCATTATACTGAATTTACATGATAGTGTTTTGGTTTTGCTGATGTTTTATGAAACTGGTGCTTTCACCAAAAAATCCTTTTCACTAAATGGTTCATTTTACTCTGTTGGGTGAGAAGAGCACTTTGGCTTGTCTAGCACAACACTTATGCAGAGCTCTGGACTGACAAACCATCTAAAATCTCTGGATGATGATGTTAAGATGCTCAGGTAGACTGCTTCAGAATGAGCTCTTTGCAGTAATCACACATGTGCTGAGCCATGAGTCATGTATTTCTTCTGCTCACTTAGTCCTTAATGTTAGAAGGATTTTCACTGGGGACTGTACTGTTGGGGCACTCATTTCATTAATAAGTGAATCAATTCAAAAGTGCTTTTCTTGGTCGTGTTCCTGGCTGCTGTTAGTCAGTGCATAGTTCCAGGCCAGAAACTCTTTCTGCAGTTTGATTACCCTTGCATTTTAACCTGATACAGTGTAACATCTACGTTTTCAAGCCCAGCTTCCATTTAGAGGAGCTTCCAGGCTCCTATCTGTGGATAAAGTATAGTGGAAAATTGTGTTCTTGCTACAGTATTTGATTGATTTGCTAATCTGTGAGATAACAGAACTGTCTGAGGGACACTGCACATCAACTCATGACGGCTTTGTTATATTTGTCAAGTGTCTGATTCAGTGAGGTGTTTTGTAAGAAATGAGCATGTCACCTTGTACCAATACACTGCCTTTAGATAAATTTGCAGAGCCAGTGCATTATGGACTTCTTGTAATATGAGCTGTGAATATACCTGTGGACAGACCACAAGTTCTTGGATTTCACCTAGGGAGTTTTTCTGTTCATTAGAATTTATTGTCTAGAGACTGAATTCAAGCTTTAAAATGAATCAGAAAAAACTATAATCATTATTTTTTGCTAACCTTTTCTAAAATTTAGTAGTAATAAAGGATCCCTTACCTCTCAGCATCAAACATAAACCATTGATATTGTATTAGCAGTTTGAAATATCTCTTCATTGGGTTTGAAATATCTCTTCATTGGGTTTGAAATATCTCTTCATTGGTACTATAGTAAGAAACTGTGGTATTGTATCATGAAGTAATTTCATAATGCATAAATTTGGAAGTCTAACCTTGGAAGGGAGACTTTTTTAATCATAGAAAAATATTCTGTACATAAAGACAACCACAGAACGGAGAAGATGCTTTGGTGGCTTACCTGAGTGTTGTGTGATTGGATCTCTGCTTCTATACACTTTTCTCTAGGAAACAGTTACTTTTAATTAATATTTATAGCTGTTATGTGTTGACCTCCAGCATTGAGCTGGGAACCAAGAATGTTCAATGGCCCCCTAACCAGAAGTCAAGTTTTCACAGACTTTACACACAAGTCAATAAGGCCCGGCCTCTCTAAATTCTAAATCCACTCTGTGATTCAATAGAGAAAAAAAAAAAAATAGCATGAAGAGTCTAGTGATAGTAAGTCAAAGAATGGAATGAATATTTGATACCCAGTAGACTGCAAATTCCTTCTTTAAGACTATTAAAAGGACAACCTCATTTGGTTGGAAATCCCTTAAAAAGATTACCAGAAGGTTTCTGGGCTTTTACAGATGGGTATATCTGCTTGAGTATGCATTTCAAACAGGAGTAACTATGAGAGAAACTTCAGTTTCGTTACCTTTTCAGTTTACCACATGTGATAAACAGCAATATACTTACTTTGCTGTTTTCAGTCAAAATTATTTTCGTAGTGTTGCTGTTGTGGAAATGTCTTATTACTTCATGTTTGTAATGTTTTGTACTTCTGATGTTTTCCTTTTGCTTTCTTTCTCACTAACTTTTTTAAATACCAAATAGGAAGATAAGAAGAAAAAAGCACTGAATTTATGTTTGACAATAATTTAAGAAGCTATGTATGCTTAAGGCTTACAGAGACAAGAGACTTGAGTGGGACTTTGTTCTGAGGATTGACAGAAAATCTTTTTGCTATATTTTCTTTTAAATTTATTCCTTAAAAGATATATTTTTTCTCAGGTGAAAGATTTAAATATAGAATACAGATGTGAAGGACAGAAGATGGTGCCATGCCATCCTGTTTTTAGTTTGAAAAGAAAGCATGTGTGTATTTGGTTGAATTACAACTGTAGCAGAGAATGTGGTTGGAACTCCTGCACAGAAAGTTAATTTAAAGCTCTCTGCTCTAGCTCTGGTAACAGTAATGATGATATACTCATAAATTCTGGGCAGCATTAACATTTGAATTTGTATATCTTTCCATTATACTTTAAACTTATGATACAGAACTCTAAGGCAAAAATTGAAAGCAATTATACTGCAATTTCAATATGCTCTTTGTCTCTTTCAGATTCAGGAAGTTGTCTGATTGTTGTACCTAAAAATTAATTTTTCATTATCTTATTTTTTTAACACAAGCAGACTGCCAACTGCAATTAAAATTCACTTTTTAAAGAAATGCATGAAGTTAGAGGTTTGCTGAGGACTTAGTGTATTTCACCCAGAAACTTACTTTCCCTGTCCACTCGGTGGCAGTGGGCTCCTTTGCAACGATGAACGGAGAGGTAAAATTAAAATGTGCTTGTGCTTCTTTGAGTAGAAGGCAGCTGCTCGACTTCTTGTGTAGTGTGATAGCTGAGCTTCTTGATTAAAACATAATTTTTGTTTTCCTTACTTTATACAACTAATGGTCTGATAATATTTTGGAAGCATTTGAGAGAAATATGCCACTGAAATGCAGAAAAACATGTTGAGCAAAGTGCTCTGGCTTCTTAGCAGGATGGACTAGTGACAGAAAAGCTGCTTTGAGCTTTTATTTCTAATGACACCAGTGTCATACCCGGGGAGCAGCAACACCATGATGCCATGAAATTGTCAGCACATCAACTTTGGGATTGGAAATACCTGAGATCTCTCAGCAGTAAAGCAGCCTGACAGATAAATTATCCTGGCTAGTCAAATCCTTTCGATGAAGCTGTGCATGTTCAGGTGCCAGGCTTCAACTTCGGAGTTTTGTGGAGTGGGGAAGAGAAGTGTGAAGGTACTGTGCAGTGGTAGCAGTTCTCTGAGTGCTACAATGAGCACTTGTCCTCCACATCTATAAGCAGCACGAGGCTGTAGAAGAAATCTGCAGCTTTTTGAGTAGCAGAGTTAGAGTATCCATTTGTTACGTAGCAATGTAAGTATTATGTGCCACCTAAACAGGTTGGGCTTGGTTTCCTTTTTGCTCTAAGTTGTCTCAAAACATTTCAGAAAAGAGCAATTAAATAACATGCAGACATTATAAACAAATGAAAGAGCTAAATTTAAGTCCGCACATACAAAAAGAAGTAATGATACCTTGTGAATTTTCTGTTTTACACTAAATTATCGTTATTTCTGTATTTTTAGTATATTAGTACTGAAATAAAGGCATTGATTGGAAGACATATTTTATATTCTGCATAAAATGCTGCAAGTGAAAGAAGGTATTCTGGCTGCAGCAGTTGCAGCTCTTAATTTTCCACCTAGTCTTCTGTTTTGGCTGTTAAGAGAGAATATGATGTTTGACTGCTCCTGGGTCACACAAGTTTGCATCACACACTGTTAAGATAAATTGTCTTTAAAAAAAAAAATTCAACACTTCTAGTGGTAACTTGTGTACGTTTAGAACAGAACTCTTGTTCCTCATGTCCTCGTGAGGTTATAATAAAGTAGAGGAGGGACAAAGAAAGAGGTGGAGTTGATCTCCTCAGCTGTCCCTGCTGTAGCTCCTGCTGAATGTGAGTGGAAAAAAACATGAAATGAAAAAAAATCATTTGTTCTGAGACTGGCTGTCTGAATAAGCTAGGCAGACATGGAGTAGGAGTGGAGACGGTACCTTCAGGCTGAAAAGATTACCTGATGTAATGAAGCAGAAAGTGCAGAAAGTGTATCAAAGCTCACAGTTTCTCAGTTCACTGATGTTCCTTTAGGGTTATTCTGCCTTTAAGGTGTAATGTTTGAGTCTTATTTTATAGCTTCATCAAAATCAAAAATTTAAAGCAAAAGACAACCAAGTGTTACATTTTTCCTCTTTTTTCATATCCAAGCAAGTGAAAAGTACATGTTTAATCTTAGTTATAGTAAGTCAGAAGGTTCTTGCAAGCTGCGTAACAAAGCAAATCAAATACTGGCTCTGATTCTCCTCCACATGCCTTTTTTTTTTTTTTTTTTTTAAAGCTGGGTCTCATTGAGTAAAGGCAGATTATCCCATGCTTTTTTTCCAAAAGGCATGAAATCTACTTTCCTTGGATGCTTACCCCAGCCCTTGCAGTAAGTGGAGCATATGATGCTGCTTCTGTCAGTGCAAGCATATCTTTCACTGGGAAGTATTCAGAGGTCTAAGTCCTGCATTTTTGTCCCAGAAACCATGAGTCTAATAATGTAATGTTATAAAATAATAAGAGTGAATAATTTTGGAGACCTGTTTTTATAAGTGCATTTATTAATAGCTTTACTCTGCTTTATATTTGAAAAATGAAACAAGAATTTTTAGTATAATGTTTCGCATGTGTAGATAGTGCATGGACAATCCTGTAGATGAACAGTTACTGCTCTGTTTGCAGATGGTACCCAAAATCTGTACATTTTTGCACACAAAGATTTTATTTTTTTTTTAGCATTCACATTCTCATAGATCAGAGTAGAATTTTTCCCAGGGCTCTGAATGCTGATCTTTCATTGGTACTCTGGTGTCAAATTTTGCAGTGCTTGTCTCCTGTGTTTCATGGGGGAGCAGAAAACACAAACCCATTACATCTTTCTGGTACATATTTCAGTGGATAATCTGAACATTCATCTCAGAGAAGGAAGTTTATACACTGTCAAATTATTTGGAGTGTAGAAGGGCACTTGCCTTGGGGACAAATTGGAAGACTGGTGCTGAGAGAAGCTTGAGCTCATCACAGCTGTGTTGAAGTGCTGCCTAGATAGCTACCAATAGAAGGAAAGTGAAAATTTGTTTCCTTTCTCATTCCCTAAAAGAACAGATGAGAAGTGAAATCAGTTCATGATCATTATAGCTTTGAGCAGGTATGGTTTGGTATTTTTTTTGATGGTGTGTTTTTTTTTAGTGTTCTGGCCCATTACTTGAGAATGTCTGCCTCTTGAAATCTCTTGGAAATGTCTGCCAGTTGGGCAGTAGGGCTGTTGTATCTGTGTGGCACAGCTATTTTGAGAGGGTATAACTAACTGGTTATCAGTCAGGTAGAACTGCCTCATATGCCTTATTTTTTGGTTATACACTAAGTCTTTGGTCTTTAATTTGACTCTGATGGTGGGTCAGAGAAGGGAGGAAGATCCTGAAACTGTGTGCTTGTGGTGACATGTGCTGCTGAAGCAGATGAGATGATGTGCTGCATGTGTGTTTTTCTGTGTTTGATTATGTTGAAAGAACTTGTCTGTTCCTCAGTCAATGGCAATTATCTCTCATATATAAATAATAAAATCATAGCATTTGTAACTGTCCTAGTTTCCTCTGGGAAAGAGTGATTTTTCTTTCTTCTGTTTGCTGTGAAATGAATGTTGATAATGCATATTGTTTTAGTTGTTGCTAAGCAATGTTTGCGCTTTTCAAGGACGCTCTTAAGTTTCCTGTAGAAGCTGAAAAGGAGCACAGACCAAAAACCAGAATGGCAAATGTATTTTGTCCTGTAGATATCATGCATAGTGGATATGTGGGGATTGGATTGCCCGATGGAGAAAACACAGTTGCTGCTCAGGGTGGTGCCTATTCACTGAGTGGTGACAGTCACTTATGTCATTATTGCTCTTGCTATTTTACTTTTTTATTATTATTTCTGTTAAGTGGTCAATTGAACCAAGACAAACCTGTTTTCTTACTGGGGACAGGGGAGAACTGCATGAGTAGCTGTGTGGTCCTAGCTGCCAGCTGGGGATAAACCATGACAGCACCTAACCTTTAACTCAGTAAATCTATGACTACACTGATTTTTGTATAGTTCTTTTGCAGTTTAACGTTTTCATTTGCTTGAAATGAATACCGATTTTAAGAAGAAAAAGCTCTCCTTTTTGTTAGTAACAGCAAGCTACTTGGGGTTATGGTGGTACATGCTCAGTTGTTCCAGGAACTGTAAGGATGGACAAAGGGGGTTTTGTGACTGGTATGGCAACACAGGCAAACCTGTTCAAGAGTCTTTGGCAAGTAAAAAAACTCTGTTTCTTCCTTTTTTACAGTTTGTTGTATGAGGTGGGCATTTGCTTAGGTTATGGTACAATAAAATTTAGCAATTGCCTGATAAGGGAGAGCAGAAAAGAAATACTCTGTCCTGGATCCCAGCAGAGCTGCCATTTCATTCTGTGGAGTAATTTCACCTGTCTCTGATTTCTCTTCTAAAAGCAGTAGGATGTTGAGTTGGTTCGTATTAGTGTATGGTAAGTAATCATGCAATATTCAATATTTGATCATGTAGGAAGCAAATGCATTTTGTGAGCACTGAAACCAGGGAAACATGGCTTGGAAGAGGATTAATGATTTTGGCACAGGTGGAGTGATGCCAGCACCAAAGAAGAATGTAGGGTTCAACAAAAACTTACTGCAGTTGATGACTAAAGCATATTTTGTATCTAGCATTGCAAAGTGTGAGTCTATACAGCACTTGTGCTTGTAGCAGATGCACCACTTGGATGTCACTTTCATCCAAATACTTTCTGTAACTTAGCTTCAGCATTTTGTCTATAAATCTCTTACTTTTCTGTCTAATTCAGTTAATTTTAGTAAAGAGGTTCAAAATTTCCTGAGCAAAAAAAACTTCGTGCTTTGACAGTGGGATGACATCAATGTTACCCTATGAAAGTAGGCCAGTAAGTTTTCATTTGTAAAAGTACATACGCATTTGCAACTGCATAGCTGGGACTAATAGTGCTGAACACCAGAATGGCATTTACATGGGCTGGCATTATCATAATGATTACATTTGCTTTATGACTCCAATAAATAAAAAACGAAAAGTAATGTTTGCTTTATCTGATCTATACATACAGAATTAAGGTTGTAGAAGGTATGGACTTTGATATTTGGTCAGGTTTCTTTTGCTCAGCATATCCACCTGTACCTAATCTTAAATTTTACTGGATGTTTCTAAAACATTTTTATTTATGTACTTCTGTTGTACCCAAATAGCAACAGCAGCCACAGATTCACTGACATGCAGAAAAGTATCTTAAAAATAGGATTATGGACCCAGAAAGAATGTGATGTTTTCTTTTGGAGCTGTGAAGATGTCTACTAATCCCTGTAGAAAGCATTATTATGTCCTGTTTGCTGAAGTGAGGTTTGAATCTGGGTGAAAATCATGTGGCTTTAACATCACTAATGTGGTATAGAAGTACAAGTGCTATAGAAGTTCTATCCTCTAAGTATAGTACTTATTCTAGTAAGTATTTGTAAATAATGGCAATTTGCCATTGCTAAGACAGGAAATATTTAACATGCAATATTTGAGTTTATTTTGTAAACTCCTGACTACATAGACATTTAGGGCTGGTCTCATCTGACAGTCTAAGAATTTCTTAACATAAATTAGGGCATTAAGTTCCTACGTTGTTACGTGGTAAATAACATTTTGTGACAAGTATTCTCTTAATGACTTTATTGTGGTTGGCCTGCTGAACCTAGTCCATGAGAACCTGGTTTATACACATTATAGTGTAAAATGTTCTCTTTAGTGCTGAGCAAGTCTGAATTACTTTGTGAAAGAAACAGCAACATTTTGTGAACTGAACCTATAAAGGCTGCTATTCAAAATGGGAAGACTTAGGTTTACTTCTTCCTGAAAGAAAATCTGTCTTTAAATTAACCTTTTGATTTTATGTATTGCTGATTCTATTTAAACCTAGACTTCTAACCAAGAGGCTATGCAATTTTAGACCTCTTAAGTAGTATGCCCTGAGCACCTAGCTGTTAACTAATAATGAGAACATTGATTTGCTGAAAGTGGGAAAAAACCCCTCCAATGTGGAGCTCATTAGACTATTAAAATAAAAAAATTGGTACTGAGGGGCCTGTTTTCTACCATGCTAAATTAGGCAGCTGGGAATTCATGGCAAGTGAAAATGGTTATAAAACCAGTGTTTTCTGATAAGAATTTGAGAAAGTTTCTGATAGTGTCACTGTGACCTCATAGAGTTACAATTCCTCTTCATACTGAAGATGCATAAATGTTTTTTATTGAGAAAGGTCTTTGGAGTACTTTTTAGAGGAACTGAGTCTTCCCTGTGTGTCTCTGGTGTAACTTGTCAGTTTAATAAGCTGCCCATCCCCACTTGTTCGAATATCAGACTTGTCACGTGCTCAGGATGAAGAATTCTGTGACTACACAGACATTTTTTTAATGGCAAACCAGGGAGCCTTTAACAAGTACTGGCTGAGTGCATATTTTCACTCATTTCTCTTCAAAGCCTAAAATGTGCTATGTCTTTCGTATCCTCTATTATATGCACATTATTTGTGTTAAATTTGTAAGAATAATGGAAACTGTCAAAGAAATATTGCAGATGCCATTTAAACTGCAAAGCCACACAGTGAACAGAAATAAATGGAAACAGAATTGTGGATAAAAGATCTGCAAGTAGAGTGAAGACAAGGTTTTGTGCTTTCCTTTGTGTTAAATCCAGTTCATAGTTCTTTTAGAATACTATTTTCTTCTGAAGAACCAGACACTGACCCAATTTTTGCAATATGTGTACAGTTTTATTTGGGCTCTATATGCGTGTATATGAGATGCATGATATATGTAACATTATTATTTGAGTTTTCACTGATTAGAATGCATCAGCAATTATGATTTTCTGATCTGATAAACCTGACATAGGTTTATTCACTCAAATTAGTGAAGGACTGGATGTCCTGCCAGCAGTATTAAATTTGTGATGTAGTAAATATTACTTAGGGTTATGTTGTACTGAAAATGAACTGTGAATTTATTGGCTTACAAAGGGAACCATCTGCAGCTGCTTATTTGGGCTCTCAAACAGGAATGAAGTTAGCACTGCTGTTGGGGTAGGCTGAACAGCTTAAGGATTAGCCTAAAAACCTGTCCTGGCCATTGTGCAAGGAGTGTTATAGCTTTCCAGGAGTTATGTGTTCTCAGGTATTTCCACTTTGCTCCTACAAGGAGATTGTCCCCTTAGCAGCATGCTGATTTCATTGATGAATTTTATTTTATTTTTTAGAGTCAGATGCTGTGACACTGCTAGGTTCTGTTCATTCCCATTTGTGTTTGGCAAGGTGACTGATGAATGTACAGTTCTGGTCATCACTGAATTTGAACACAAAAGCCTGGTGGCCTGTGGTGCCAGTCTACTGTTCTCTTCTTAGGCTGGATCTGTACAGGAAATTGAATTTTTCTGTTCAGTTTAAGCTCTTTAGTAAGTCACATGGAAGAATTAGTGTTGGCAAGGTATTAACGGTGTTTTTACGTTCTGAAGTCTAGTGGGCAAAATATTTGTTAGAAGAAAATGCGCATATGGATACTAAAAAGCACCAAAGAGTTTTGAAAGTACAGATGGAAAGTAACAATGCCTTTAAAATATATACATTACAGAATTTCTAGCAAGTGGTTATTGTTTCTCAGTCTTGTAGAGATTTAGATACATTTCCAGGATGGAAAATGGTATCTTGTAGTGCTGATGTTGGTCAAAGCTTCTTACGAGTTCCCTTGCTTCTTCAAGTCCCCAATTCACTTCCTGTTTGACTGCAATAACTCAAAATACCTGTCTTCTGAATCAGTAAATGCCATTACAGTTTTTCTTTGAAAAATACAGAATACAACAAAGAAAGTGAGAAGTCTGCACTAGTGGAAAAATGACATTTGAGCAGACGCCTTTCTCAAAGAATGATTTAAAACGCTGTTTACCAGAGCAGCCGTAGGTGTAAGTTACCATGGAAACAGAAAGAATTCAAATAATATTAGCAATAGCATATCTATTATGATATTGCATTACCAATGCTGTAGTATAGGGTTACTTGTAGTTCTATCTACAGGGCTCACTTTTTAGTGATTTGTCATCAATATTACAGGCTACAAATTACAATTAGCAAAAGAAGGTTCAGCTTTGAATTGGCTTATAATAGTATTAGGAGGGAAAAAGTATTATATTTTCCTGTTACAAGAATTTTGTTTTTAATTTAATCATATGTTTAGGAGGCTTTTGAGTCTTTCAAATGTACTAAGTTCTTAGTCTTTTCCTAGAAATAAAGTAACAGACAAGTCATAAAAAGGATTGTCTTCAATTGGCATCCCGAAGTGCTGATTCCAATAGCATAGATGGAGATACAACTGTGACATTCTTGGGAGTGATTAATTGTGAGAATAATTGATCTATTCTTGAGCTCGGTACCATACACACACTTCTTCCTGCATTGCTTCTCAGAAATACTAAAAATATGCTGAACAAGGTTAGTCTTGTTTGGGGGATTGGGGCCTGAATTCCACTGTCACTGCCTACCTATTGTGGCTGGCACTGAACAGTAGCAGAAGGAGAATTTTCTAATGTGGTTTGTCAGTAGAATAACATTTTTAATGTATTTGCCCCTTAGTAGTGATGGTGGTTTATCAAGGTTGTAAATACTAAGGTTTCTCCATCTTGTATCCCCTGAATTTGAATATTTGTCTCTTTAGCAGCCAGATCCTCACCATTTAAATGCTAACTGGATATTTAGTTGAGGATCCCACAGCTATTTATTCTTATGACAATTATTTTATCTCCTGATAACCCCTCCCCACCTGTGATAGGAAATTGGGAAAAACAAGAAAACATGAGGATTGAAATATTAAATGGGTTTAATAGACTAGATAATGAACACTGATAAAGAACCAATATCTATCCTGTTATAAATATAAAATATCCAAGGCTTATACTCAACCCACTCTATTCGTAGAAGCTGTGCAGTCCCAGCAGTGGACTGGAGTATTGTATCTGCTTCTGGAGCCCTCAGCGTATGAAGGACATTGAGCTGTTGGAGCAGGTCCAGAGGAGGACCACAAAGATGATCAAAGGGCTGGAGCAACTGCCTTATGGGGACAGGCTGAAGGAGTTGGGGTTAAGTCTGGAGAAGAGAAGGCTCAGAAGGGACCTCATAGTAGCTTAGCAATACCTGAAGGGGGCCTACAAAAAGCAGGGGTAGGACTTTTTAATAGGGTATGTGATATTTATAAGTTTATAGGAGCCCAAGTTTCAGTTGTCAAAGATTTAGCTATAAGTTATGTGGTTAATATGAGTGATTTTGGAAAAATTTCCCAGAAAAGCTCATGGATTGAGTAAACTGTTGTGCTCACATCACTAAGGTACATAGAAATAAGCTTTACAGATTGGTCTGGATTATATCATACTGTAGGAGTTTTTTCGGTATTTGGCAGAAGAACCTGGCACATGAGATGTAGAAAAATTTCCCAAAGCTGTATGGTGGTGGTGACTCTACTAGAATGCTTACATAGCACTTTGCCTATTACAAAAGCTATAAAAACATTAACTAATCCACAATGCAAATTGTGTTGCAGATGTATCCCTCTGCTAGAAGGAAAGCATATGTGAATGAGTGAGGGGAGTTGGGGAAAATCTATCAAAGGAGGTTTTATTTGGTCATTTTAAGCTTTATTGCATTTCTTTGATGGTATTTGCATACCTTCTTAGCAGAAGATTATTTTTTTCCTAGGATTCTGTTAATGAAATTATAGATTGAAGTATGAAAAATGCATGCACCTCTTTTTTTTGAACGCAGGAAATCCATTTGTTGTAATGCCATTTGCAACCAAAATGAATCTGAGCACTCCATTTGTTTGAAAGAATGGCAAACAGCAGGCTCCTCTCTGTCTGAAATGATACTGTTTTCCCTTTTATTCAGAGACTCAAATCTCAAGCTTTCTGGTGCACAGAAGCTTGCATGCATTTTAAATGTGGCTCTTACTTTTGTATTTTATTGCCAGGGTTAGATGATTGCTGTCTTTATCAGATTTGTCAGGAACTGATCTTTATCTATGATTGACTTCAACACAGATTAATTTGAATATGTTGATAGAAGTGAGAAGGATGCCAAAATTTAAATGCAAGGGGCACCTATTCCTTTCCAATTCCCTAAGAGGTGGCCTGTGTGTTGCAGGTAGCTGTGTGCACATATATAAATGTCCACATCAGCAAGTGTGGGAATTAGTTGGCTGTGATGGAGCTGCTTAGGAGGCTGACAAATGAGGCCAGTTTTGCTGGGATGCAAGAACTGGTGATGCTGGTGGTTCTTGCCATTGCCCTCACCGAGGGCGTGGGATCAAAGCTGCTGCCCTCTCCTCAGGTGCTGGAAACTGGAGCCAAAGCATTGCTTCTTCCTTTCCTGTCTTTGCTATGATTCTATGATTTTGTGCTTCTCAGCCTTTTCTGAAAAAGAAGGGAGGAGACCTTGTCTGCCTCTCCTATAAGTCACATGATTTTTGGGACCAGGATTAGTTCTGATTCCACCACATGCATTTTCTGCCTTTCATATACATATATATATGTGTTTATCTCCTTTGTTGTCATCTTGCTATGACTTTTTTTTTCACTTGCATATTTTCCAATAAATCACTTGTGCAATGGGTACCTGTTTAAGTCTTTGTAGTTGCTTGTTGTTTTTATACCTGAGTTTAACGACATTATAAAATACTTGTATGTTGCTTCTGCTTATGGGATTAGTGGAATTGCCACATTACAATAAATATCTACAGCGGCTATTGCCCCTATTTTAGTATGCATATGCCTAAGTTCGAGGGAAGCAAATCATAAGTGCATTGTTGGTTAAACCTGCAAAAGTGAATCCACTGGTATTCCCAGTTGTGCTCTTACAAGTGGGTTACATTGTTAGTGCTGCAGTAGGGTTGCCAACCTGTGGCTTTCAGCTGCATGTTATCCTCATCAGTGCTGTGGTGTTCAACAGCAGCAAAAGGCAACTGAGACCAGCAGCAGCATCTACAGTTGCTTTATAGGAAGAAAAGCCTTATAGGTTTGCAGTGGGCTGGTGACCACTGAGTGTCAAGGTAACCTGCCTTACAGTAGCTATGTGTGCTGTCCCAGTGAAAAGGAAACCGATTAATATGGGGTGTGTGAATATCAGCACATGGTTTACTCAGATTTTTTTGCCCATGTTCTTCTGAAGGCATATGCTACTTTCCTCTGTTGTCTTGCCCTGACTGACATCATGGCCAGTCAGGAGTGTGGTCAGTTCATATTCTTGCCACCAGTGTTGTTCGGGCTTTTTGCTTCAGCAAGCCAACCAGATTGTGGCAGAGTGAGCCCCTTGGGGGGCTGCAAGCTGAGACGTGTTGGGAGAGTCCATTAGTTATGATCACTCAGGCAAAGGGAGCATCAACACATCAGCAGATGCTGATTTAGTGCAGTGAGAGAATGAAAAGGGCAGAAACAGGAATAGGATGGAAAATGCTGTACTTCTCTTACACAGCTGAAAGAATGCATGTAAAAATTTCTGAGGAATAGCATGGTGGATATGAGCTCTATTATCCATTGATAATTTTATGTCTTTGAATCTTAAATATACATTAATTTATAATATAAATGCATTTCCATATGTTAGTTATGGAAACTGTTCTTAACAAATGTTACAAGATTTATTTTTTCCTTTGTAAAGTCTCCAGTTTATTCGAGTAGAGTATAATGTGCTTTTTGGGTGGTGCTTTTCAGGAAAAAAACACTTTTAAGCTGTGCTTGGTATATGAAAGGCATCTCTAAACTTTGCATTTGATACAGAGATTATTTAGGCTTTTGGCAGGGATTCTGTGTTTTTAAAGGCTTTTCTGTTTTCTGGATTTCATGTACTTTCATTTTCCCTTTGAAGTGTATGGGAGAGTGCAGAAAGGAAAATACTTCATTATGTCCATGAATTATTCAGGTACGGTTCTTGGAGTTAACATTACTTTAAATAGCTCAAGGTCTTTCTTTTTCCTTGAGTATATCTCAGTTCATTCTTATGCTGATTGTATGTCGTGTTTCTTTGCTGAATACAATTTAGATGAAGTACTATCTTTTGGGAATCTCTAGAAATCATTTCAGACTTGAAATAAGTATTTAATTCTCATCTTTTTCCAGCATCACATATGCAGTTACCTTGAGTTGTTACAGGTGAATTGCCATACACACATCTTCACAAAAGAATAAAATGACTCTCCTTGGAGTGTGTTTTCTATATGCTCTTACAAAAGCATCAATCTCAAATGGTCGCCCACGTACATTTTCCCAGTAAAGAATAAAAGGAATCCGTAATATTAAAAACTGACATACTAGTATGCATGCAGTCCTGGGCCATTTTTCTCTGAGAAGAATGTTATAAGCCACATTTAGAGGTAAGATTTCAATGGGAAGGCATGAAGAATAAGTCTTTACAGTTTGAAACAAATCAACCCAAGCAGATATGGAAATTCTTATTCAGAAAATAATTAAGAACAATAACACAGAAGAAAATGATGAGAAAGACTAGAGGCCAACATGGGGAGAATCCAAAGCATTTTTCTTCTGAGAAGTGAGATTTAAAAATTTTGTTATTGCACTTCTAGAAATACCTTTGAAAAGCCAATGATCCCCACATAATAACTTATGCAAATGAGATATGAGCTATTGTGTCACGGGAGAAATGGTTTTATGTCGTGATTGAGAGACGGGACTCAACTTGATGCAAGCCAAGTGTCAGCTTTATTATGTTCGGAGCAAATATTTATATGGTTTCAAAATGAGTGTGTCCTATACTGATTGGTTATTAAGTTCCCTCAAGATACCGACAGAGAAAATGAAAAAGAAGCACAAGCCATCGAACATTGTATTGACTGGGGACTGCATGTTGATTAGAATAAAATTACAAAATAATGTATACAATTCTCCAAAGATGCTGGTAAGAACAGAGAACCTGTGTCTGCTGCCTTTAGGACCTTGCNATGCCTGACCAGCCGGTTGCGAAATGTTTTTGGTACAGGATATGAATGTTATTATCAGGGCGCCGAGATGTCGATGTTGTTGTTTCAGGGCGCCGGGGGTAGATGTTGTTGTCTCTCAGGGGGACAAATAGCAGAATTCGCTGTTTTAAGGGCGCTGGCTTTTCTCGTATCTTGTTCTGGCACGCCGAGTTTCCTAACTCCTGCTTGCTCAATCAGAAGGTTAGCATTCAGGCCTCAGGCCCTAGCAATTGACTAGGGACTGCATGTTGATTAGAATAAAATTACAAAATAATGTATACAATTCTCCAAAGATGCTGGTAAGAACAGAGAACCTGTGTCTGCTGCCTTTAGGACCTTGCTGCTACTTGATTATATCAGTAGTGCTGAGACCAAGAAGTCTAAAATTAAAATGTGTGAAAACATTTAGCAGTTGATTTGAAATGGGCACATTTACCACTGATGGCTGTTGCAAATGGACGCATTTCTACTAAAACTCAATTATTGTTCTTGGTTTTGCATTTTGCTTGTAAATATGTAGTTGTACTTGGATTTACCCTGCATGGTTTATATATGTAGGGCAATCAATGGGATTTTGCTAGGTCCATTTTGAAACTGAATTGTTTTACTTAATAAAATAAGGTGCTTTAGTGTGTTTGTATACTCGTATGTATGCTTTGTTGTAGTAGTAGTCACTTTTTAGATGAGCATAGTATAATTCTGTAAGCAGTAATTTCACTAGCTATTTGTGTGTAAATTCGTTATTTGGAATAATAATTAAAAACCCACCTAGTAAAGAGGGCTTCATAGAGGAATGTAATTTGCTTTTTATTGTTTGATTAAGCCTAATAGTAGATTTGAGAACAATTATGTTGGGCACCTTATTTGTATTTTCTACTAAAACTTTTCTTATTCTAGTTTTCAAACTCATTTTAAGTGCCATAGACTCTGAGCTAGAACAGGGCTAAAAAAAAAATTCATTTGTTATGCAATAGATTTCCTTCGAGTGATTATGTGAGGGCAAACCGGGAGGAAGGAAGTCTCCTTCTGCAGCCCTGAGTGAACTTACTATGCAGATGCACATAGTCTGGCTGGGAGGAGCTGAATGTCTAATACAGGCTTCTGTCCCTGTAATGTTTCACTGTTTATGAAGTATATCTATGAAAATCATTCTCTGTCTTTTATCTTAAGAACCTCTGGGTCCAGTCACAACTAAATTCAGTACGACTGAGTTCAGTGAGCTTAGTGTAAGCTATGTAGCTGTTGGATGAAGAACAGTAGTTTATGCTTCTTGTTTTTGCAGAAAGAGTATTAAATGTGGAAATTGTTGCTGGAAAGTTACTAAGTATGTGAAATATTCTTGACTTAACATCCTGTTCTGTTACAACCTGAACTGATGTACAAATCACTACTTTTTATTCTGAATTAGGAACGTTTCACTAAGGTATCACTAAAGTGTGAAATTGTTGTTTATATAGAAACTTGTTTATATAAATGTAGTAAGAGTTAGGGCTGCAGTGTATCTTGACTAGAAAAAGCTGAGAGACATAGGCAAGTGATTGACTAAGTGTGTCCATAACATTCATCTCACAGATTGTGATCAACTTCCAGATTAGGAAGAAAAAAGCACATTATAAAGACAATATGGTGGCAGAAATTGAGTAGAAAGCAATGCAGGAAATATGTCCTAGGGCTTAGAAGGGACTATTACAGAGTCAATGAGGTTTTTACTGCAGAGCATCTGCCTTATGTAAATGGTTTGCCTCCTGGATTAAACAAATAAATAATTAAACAATGGATGTTCCCTTTTGATCTCATTGGAAAGATTAATATTATTTTCTTTTGTGCATCAAAACCTTAAAACTATTGTATTCTCTTTAGGGCTTGCTCTCTCCCATATTTCTTTCTTAAATTGTTTTATTCTTCAAGGAATGCAGCAGCGCTAGCAAGGGGAAGAATATGGAGAGAATCAAGAGGTCCTACACTTAAAAAGAAATTAGATTTGTTCCTAATTGTCACAGCGACAAAAGAGTAATGGATCCTGGTGAGGCAGAGGGGTTGTTGATGTTGGCATGCACTCACTGTGGTAACACTGTGGCATTATGAGCCCTTTTTCCCCTCATTATATTTTTATAATTACATGTTTTCAGAAAACGTTATTCAGGACATCCCTGGTAACCTGACATGCACTGGTTGGGTGTGCTTTTAATGTATTGATGAGTTTCTGATTTGTTACATATGCAGAGGCAGGCAATGAGAGCAGGCAGGCAGCTGGACTGACATCATTGACCTCCCTGGAAGGTAGAGCAGGTCTCTTTGCCAGGCCCTCATTCTCACTGTGAGAGACAGCAGCTGCTTTAATTTATTTGTTCCTATTTCTGTGATTTGTCCCTTTATAAAAGAGCAAGTGAACTGCAGAAAGAGCGAATCTCATGCCTTGTGGAGGTGCTTCTGAGAACAATACACCTGGGGGAGCTTTTCTGTGTCATTTTAGTTTGCCTTGTGTTGTTGGTACAGTTGAAAAGACAGTAGGAAGAGGAAGATGAGAGGATTGCCGTTGTGTTAGAAAGGCACCAGGGACCCCCTCCCTCAGGTGTACAAGCAAGGTGCTGTGGTGAGGAGTAGAGTGTTCACTGTGTTGCAGGACAGAGGACAGGCAAAGCATGGTTTGCTTCCACTATGAAAATTACTGAAGTGAAGAATTTCTTGAATGGTGGTAATAGGCAGAGGAAGAGTTACTGGAAGACAAGACCTTCCTGAATGGCAATAATATGCAGGGGGAGAGTTGTATAGTAACAATTTTTTCTTCCATCAATTTTGATGAAATTTCTTCCATTTAGAAGACTCTGCAGTTCAAGTCTTTGTACCCCGACCTTTTTACATTTGGTCTGCACTTGGCATGAAAACTTTTTAACTGTTGCTTAATAACTGCTGGACTTGGTCACCAAAATGCTTTTCTTATGTTAATGAAACATTTATAAATGTGGCTTTTTCATTCATTCTCTGAGCAGTTTAATACACTGTTTGATCATGCTCTGATGTATAACAGTATCTAAATTTAAAAATGAATAAAAAATCCCAAACTCTTACTTAGATCAGTTATTCCTTATGTTTATCTGCTCTTAACTTGATGTAATCATTGATTTACCTTTTGAAATACAGCTGGTGAAACAGTTTGACTGCAGATACTGCAGTGGTGCCATGCAGTACTCTTGGAATTTGTGAAGAGAACAGACAACAAATTTTAGAAGTATCTTGCTGCTACTGTTTTGGAAGGTACTTAGAGAATAAAGGATACACATAAGCCTTAAATTTATTTTTCGATCTTCATAGTTTCACTAGCTCCAAAAGTGAGTAAAAATGACTGAAGTTTTTGGCAGTCTGTAAAAATAAGTAATCTGTGTTCACTCCCTTCCATTAATACAGAATAGTTTTTAATTGTTTTTTTAGTAAACTAGTTTATTATGTGTTAACATAAATTTGGACCATTAAAGTTTGTGTGTATATAAGGTACAGTAACGTGATGCACAGTGTGTGCTGCACTTTCCAGGTTTGTCCTTATCCTTTTGTAGTATACTTTAATAAATAATTTGATTACTATACGTCTACATTTTGTCAGCATGAGGGAAAGAAGCAGTCATTATGATGAAGGCTTGTTGGCAGCTCTTTGAGTTAAGACAAAGTATAAGATGTGTGTTTATGTCACAGTAATGTTCATGTGATATGTCTTTTTCTTCTGCACAATGCTGCTTATATCAAAGTCTTTGCACTTGACAATTGTCACTTTCTGTGCTTGGCATCTGTAACTATAGTAACAGCATTGTCAGGGGATTCACTACCTCAGAAGAGGTTTTCTCATGCTGATGGTAAGTCAGGGAAAGAATGCAAGAAGTCCTTATGCTGTCTGTGTGTTGTTTATGAAAGAATAAAAAAAGAGAATTTGAAGAATTACTCAAAAGGACTGAGTAAGTTTAAATTGTGAGTTGTGAATAAGAATTAACATCTATGATGGGGGGAAAATACCTCAAAGAGTTTGAAGTAACATAAAAAACATGGTTGGAACTAAAGTCAGGAAGGGCTTTTGCTCATTTAATGTATACTGCTATTACATTTCTCTATGGAGTGGATTGTTATACAGAGTTTTCACAAGCATCTTGATGTTTTGGGGTGATCACTTGGCCTCTTTCACACTCAATTCTCATGTTATTTTGTGTTACACTTGTGTTGGGAACATGTGAGATGTCTGGGATGCCAGCATATCATGCAGGATTCTACTGTCTTTTACCTGTGAATGAACTGAAGAATTAAGCTTGTATATATCACTTGTAGATTTCTCAAACAAAATGCCAACTGGAGAATACATAAATTACTTTTTAGAAGATATTGATTACTGTGGAGGTAACCATGATATCAGGTCAAGAGAAATACAGCAAAGCTTGTACCTCACAGTATGCAATACTGTGATACTAGTTATTCTTCTTAATTTAAATCACATTTCTTCTCTTGTATCATTTTACTGGAAGGAACTGGCTATATGGTTACATTCAGAGGGTGTAGCTGTCAAGGGCTGGATGTCTGGATGGAGAGGTGTGATGAGTGGTGTCTCTTGGGGATCTGTGCTGGGATGATTGCTGTTTAGTATCTTCATAGATGATAAAGACAGTGGAGTTGAGTGCACTCTTGGTGGACCAAGCTGAGTGGTGTCTTCGACGCACTGGAGGGATGGGATGTCATTCAGATGGACCTGAACAGGCTGGAGAGGGCCCATGGAAGCCTCAAGAAGTTCAGGCTGCTGCATTTGGGTTGGGACAATCATCATTATGTTTACAAACTATAAGATGTTATGATAGAGCGCAGCTCTGTGGAAAAGGACTTAGGAGTATGGGTGAATGAAAAGCTGAGCATGAGTCAACAGTGTGCACTCACAGCCCAGAAGGCCAGCTGCATCCTGGGCTGTCTTGGAAGAGCTGTGGCCAGCAGGTCAAATGATTCTGCCCCTTTATTGGTAGGGGCTAGAGAAAACTGTTGCTTCGTGACTTTCTAAAGTTGCTTGTGGTGCGTGTAGCAATGGGGAACAAGAAGGAAGGGAACTGTTCTGGGATGGGTTGCCTTCTCCTTTTTGTTTCTCCCTGGGTGTCAGAGAGGAGTTGTCTTCTTCAGCCATTACTCTTCATGTGTGGGTCTGTTCCCTGTCAGAACTACATCTCTTCCCAAACTGATTGACATTCTTGTGTGTGGGCTGGAGCCACTGATTTTCCAGGTAGAGCTTCACAAATGCTGATCAAGACCTCAAATGAAGCCTAAATAATGATCCTGCTGTACTTGGAACATACTAAATAGAGATGTCTACCTGAGACATGACTAGTTATTTTGACTTCCAAGAAGGAGATCTTGTAGAGAAAAACACAGTGTAAAAAGCAACTATTGAGCTCTTTGAATTGTAGCCCTTGAATCTTTTTTTTTGAGTTTCCAGAGGATGCATAAGATAAACCTTCCTTATCTTTCCGTAGTTAAAAGGGTCTAACCCTTTGACAAACAAAGTGAATCACAAAAAGGAATGGGGACCTAAGCAGCTTTGCCTTACAGTCAGGCTTTCTTGTCTGTTCATGTAAGCCTCTACCACCCACCTTAATACTTCTAAAAATTCATGAGTGGATTTGTGCCTGACTTTCCTGTTTATCATAAATTGGTGTTTCATTATACCTTAGATAAATAGAACAGTGAATCTGTTTTCACTGAATAGCAATAAGGGCATGCAGTGTGCAGAATTCAAAACTTCAATAAAAACCAAGTCTGCTATAAGTTATGATTAAACTTGGAGAGACATAAACTCACCATTGAATAGTATAAAGAACCCCTTATATTTGTGCTGGATTTTTGTGTTCTTTTGATGAATATTTGGGAACTGATAAAACCAGTAAATGGTGAAAAATGTTTTTCTGCTTGGACAGTTGTTTCACACAGTTTCTCACTGATTCAACATTAGTAGTAGAATTTTATAAAGATTCTACCCATTATTTTGTGTAGAATGGTTTTGCTAACACATCTGACTAAATGCTGCTGTCCTTTTTTATTTTTTTTTTTATTTCATGTACATTAGGATGTTTTGAATAACTTGGGTTCCTGTGAGTTGGATGAGGATGACTTAATGCTTGACTTGGAATTCCTGGAAGAACAACATCACCATCATTCTGGTAAGTCAGATAAATGCTAGATATATGCAGCAAAGTATTGTTATTCTAGAAATATAGCATAAATGCATTCAGTACAATTACTTGGAAATAAAAAAGTAATTTTCTTGGAAGGGGAAGAGTGGTATGTGTTTCGTCACGTTGTTTCTGAATGTTTTTCCCATTTAATTGTAATACACTTCTCACACTGCATTTGGACTGTGTATGGACAGTTATGAAATGGAAGTAAATTTTGGAGCTAAAGCAGCACCAAGGGCAGACTCATTTTATTTTCCGAGTACTTAAAATGACTACTGTCTACCAGTTAGTTATTTAAAAGACTATTACTGATGTAACTCCAATACTTGCGAGTTCCACGGTAATATGCTTCAAGTAAAGAAGGTTTGACTGAAACTTGATCCCTTCTCTCATGGATGGTCAAGGCACTGTTGCACTCCCTTGATTAAGAGCAATAATCACGGTCTGCTTGTGGTGTGTTAAGAATGATTTTATAACAGGATGCAGAAGGTCTTGGTAAGTAGTGCACCTGCACTGTGTAACCCTGCATAACTCTGAGTGCGATGTGGGGCAATGTAGGACCTAATTAGTGAACAGGACAAGTCCTGTTATCTCCACAGGATTCAGAGAAACTCAAAACGTGTGAGATTATTTCTTGATGACAGGTAGAGCTGTGAGTTTGTGCTTTGTTGTGATACTTTGTTATGGCAGTGTTGTGCTTTGAAGCCAGAATAATTGTCACCCTTGTTTTCACATCCTGTTTTCTGACCCTTCCTTCTTCATTCGCCCACACAGGTACCTATAGTGCACATCTGCACAAGTCAGGCAGACTTGTGGAAGTGAGTTTTGAGAGGCATGTACCTGCCCCTGTGCACAAGCTTCAGTTCTGATCCCTCCATTAATGCAGATTTAGCAGGGTTTGCAGATAAACTTCTTGAATTGTGCTCCTGTTTCACATGTTCTGTGTGTGATAATTCTGTGGAAGTATCTGAATTATCTCAATGATAATTCCGTTTAGCCATTTTATTATGCTTTTTAAACCTGTTTGCATATCTGCAAAGATCTGTCCTGTTTTACTTGATAGACAGAAAAGTAGCCAGAGAGTATGGGGAGTTGTAGCAGTAATATGTGTCATCATAGTTTCCTAAATTGGTGATAGCTGTGGTGCAAAAAATTGACTACAGAGAAAAAGGCTCTTTCTGTAGCTGCTACTGAATAACACTATTAATTGGTTACAGAAAATCAACTAATGGGTGAAGAAATGTGGGTCAAAAAGCTTTAAAACCAAGCATGACATTTAATAAGAAATCAGAGTGTTTAGACTGGTTTATTCATTGCACTCATTTTAAACAAATTAACTGTGATGGAAAATTCATGTCCAGTATATTATAAAGATTTGTAGCATCTTCTGGAATAGGTAAGATCATAATGCCATTATACGTGATGGAAAAGTAATTATGATGGAGATGTGATGTAATACATTATCTTTCTACTCTTAACTCATTATCCAGAGCATAATTAAAAAAAAAAAAAAAAATCTACACTGGTCTTTGAAGAATGATGGCCATGTTAAACAGTAATGTAGACACACATGGCAGTGTACACAGAATCTATAAACACAAAAGTGTTTTCCTTATTAATATTTGCGTTTTGGTTTTAGCTGCAAAAAAAAATGTAGGATTTACCTGGTTGTCACTTTCGGTTTTGAGTCATTCAGTTGGAAGAAATAGCAAAAAAATTGAAACAATTTCAGGAAATGAAGCTGGTATACTGGGTTAGGATCCAGCACAGAATGCTTAGATGTGATTGTTTTTAAGTTGCATCTGTATTTATGTTAAGAAATTGAGATAAAGACTTGATTCTTAGAATCTGTTACCATTTACATACCACTGAGATACATAAAACCCTAGATTATCTGAAATATCTAAATTATGTGAAAAATTGCTTTTCTGATTGCCATATTAAACTTTGGCTTACTTCTAGGATTTAAGACTTTTTGAACAAATTCTTTTCTAGTAATTCTAAATCAATCCATTGTATGTTAACACATACTTTGAAATATGAAGAGGTGTAATAGGAAAAAATGTCAGTTTCTTCTTGAGTTATGTGGGATAGCTAATGAGCCAAGTAAGTTCCTATTCTTCAACACCCTATGAAAATCTCTGAAATGACAAATTACCTGAATACAGGGGCTAACATCTCATCTTTGACTTGAATGAGACAAACTGTTCCTTTGTTAGTAAGTTGTATGCAGCAAGCTGTAACATGGAAACATAGAAATCCTGAAATGTAGTGCTACACTTAATAAAAGTGTAGTACAACATTTAATAAATTCAGTTGGACTGTTTCATTGCAAATTTAGAAAGTCTCTTAATTGCCATTAGAGCTCCAGATTTTTAGAGACTCTTGTTAGTTTACAGTAACTTCTGCTTGTATTTGCTTTGGCTGGAAGGAATATTTGTTTGGGTGAGT
>VZTY01019519.1:0-14874 GCA_013400935.1 Turnix velox
GGTGCAAGGCGGCTGTGGTGGGGACAAAGTTGCTGCAGGGCTGAGGGGCTGGGGGCCAACCAGGGCTGGAGGTGTTGTGTGGCCAGGGGATGCGGGGCTGAGGCACTGCCAGCACTCCCCCTCTCAGGGAAAGGAAAGCAGCTGGAGGGAGATGGAGTCTGGGGAAGCTTCTTGTGGGAGTGTTTTTAAGATCACCTCATGGCAGGTTAGGAGGGCACCAAGGAGAGCTGGGGATGTCGGTGGATGACAAACTCAACGTGAGCTGCCAGTGTGCTCTCGCAGCCCAGAAGCCAACCAAATCCTGGGCTGCATCAAGAGAAGTGTGACCAGCAGNAATAGGATATGGGATGGAAGGACTAGGAATAATTGATGCTAGTTGGAGAAGGGGAGATATAGGCTAGATATAAGAAAGAAAGTCTTTATGGTGAGGATGGTGAGACGCTGGAAGAGGTTGCCCAGAGAGGTTGTGGATGCCCCCTTGCTCCCTGGAGGTGTTTAAGGCCAGGCTGGATGAGGCACTGAGCAACTTGGTTTGGTGGGAGGTGTCCCTGCCCATGGCAGGGGGGTTGGATCTTTAAGTACCCTTCCAACCCAAAACATTCTATGATTCTGTGATTCTATGATTCTATGTGATACAACAGCAGCCCAGGCTGCTCAGGAAAGTTCGATGCCATTTTTAACGCTGCATTTCCAGCTAACCAAAGATTTCTGAAAGAAAATCCCCAATTCAGTCCAGTAAGTTGTAACCCTATGGAAAGGTGTTCCCAAAAATCAGCCTTCTAGAAGGATGCTGCAGAGGTGGTACCCGCAGCACCCAGAGATGCTGGTGTGTTCTGTGTACTCTGCCAGGACAGAGCCAGCACCGCTCCCAGACAGAGATCCTCTGCTTCCTACATTTCCAAGAAAGACTGAGAGCCCGAGACTGCCTGTCTGCCCCATTTACCGACAGGAGAAAGGAATGGGGATAGCATAGGAATGCAAACCGGGACGGAGGACTCATTCATCCTTCCCGGTTTCGGCGCATTCCAAGCAGTTGTACTACACTGCAGCCTTCTGTGAGATCCAGCCCCACGCACGCCTCTCATCCTCTGCCAACGCTCACTCTCCCGGGGCACCTAGAGCTGAGTCTGTAATAAATCAGGCAGCAGCCTCCATCCAAGACACGCACACCCCGGGGCTGGGCTGCTGAGAAATGAGCACCTCTCTTTTCATCAGAACACCTGCAGCGGCTCTGCTGGCCCAGTGTGTGGCATGGCCTCTCACATATGCTGCTCACATACTCTCTCTTTGGCCGGTTTGCCATGCTCCAGTATTTCTCTTTTCCCCATATGGGGAAGGGAGATGTTTCCCACTTCCCCATCTCTCAAGTTGTAGGTGCTGGAGTGCTGCCGAAGTGGGTATGAATCCATCAGTGTGAATTCAGTGCTGCAGATGTAGTTTGGGTTGGAAGCTGGCTAATGAGGTGATGAGAGGCTGGCAGCAAAATTCCCACCCCATGCCACAGAGGCCGAGAGGGAGAATTTGGAGCAGTCCCATATATCTCATAGAATCATAGAATAGTTTGGGTTGGAAGGGACTTTAAAGATCAAGTTCCAACCAAATCTACCCTGAATCTACCCCCTTCCAATTTACATCCAGTATTTCTAGTCCTTCCATCACATATCCTATTAAAAATTCCTACCCCAGGTGGAGGGATGTCCTTCTGCCCTGTCATAAGCAACTGGAGAAACATCTCCAGTGGGAGAGGTGGGCACTTTTTTCCTAGAGCTCCTGTGGTAGCCCACCAGCAGACCCAGCCCTATTCATAAAGCAGGGCTTTGCCACCACAGCTGAAAGAGCATGGTGGTGCTCAGAGTGACTCTCTGCACTGAGATGCCTGGGAAACTCATGAGAGTTGTCAGAGCCAGGACATGGGGTGTGGGTGGGTGGCCACACTCCCAGAGACCAGCGAGGATGGTCAGGACCCCAGCAGCTGGACCAGCCCATGGTCCCACCACAGTACAGAGAGTCCTCTGAAGGGACAGAAGCCTGAAGTTTGGATCTCACACCCTCCAGCTCTCCTTGCTGCACAGTGGGGCATGGCCCCACTTGAGTAAGGTGAAGCTGAGGACAAACCCACCCGGCTCTGCTTTGCACACTGCTGTGATCTCTTCTCTTTGGGTTATTTTCATGCAGATCCCCAGAACACAGAAACAGTCAGGAAAGCGAGAGCTGAACACAAACAGGAAAAAGGCAGGTTCCCTCCACTTCTATTTTTAACACTGCAAACAGCATTAGTGTCATATTTAGAAAAAAAAAAATCTGAGCATTTCCTGCCTCCCTTTTCAATACCCTCAGCTATTTCCTTGCAGATGTTTACAGGGGCCAGGGCTCAGGGGCAGGAGGAGAGAGTCTGGGCTCATACCCCACAGACCAGCCCAGGGAGGGAAGGTCCTGCCCCAAAGCCACCCCAAAGCCATCTCAAAGTCTGCCCCAGCCTGTGGCTCTGGGCAGGGCAATCAGGCTGTGTTGGACATGCTCAGGTATCAGCAGAAGTTGCATGTCACCACAGAACCTTCGAGCTGCCTCTCAGTGGGCTGTAGTACTTTTCAGTGTCATTGAGGGTGGCATAAGGGCGAGTGTGACACAGGGGAAGGCACATCATGGAAGCAGAGGGGCTGGGGACATGGCTGTGTCCCACTGCAGGGACTCAGGGCTCAGTAGAGCATCCCTGGGCCAAGTGATGAAGACATCTGCAGCAGATGTTGCACCTCCCATCTCCTTTCACCACCTCTGTTATGGGGGTCACAGCTGTGACTGGGGACCAGAGGCAGCAACAAAGTGAGGTCTCAATGCCAAGGCTGGTCACAGAAGGTGGCTGATGACCCTTGGAGCCATTGTCCCTACCCCACTGGTGGATACCAGTCTGGATGGCTTTGCCTGTGGTTCCATGAGGATTCTATCTTCCATTGCTTTGACAGCTCTCAGCTCATTGCCTCACGCTCAAAGACTGTGGTTTGCAAAGTGTGCTTTGTGTTTGGTTGCCATGTAGGAGATGCAGAGTGTGCTTTCTGGGTGGCCAGCAGAGAGCCTTCACCCCTGCAGGTAGCAGACCGCAGCTCAGCAGGAGCTGGGGGATGTAAAGAAAACATGGGTTTGATTGTGGTCAGCTTCTGGTGGTGGAAAGTGCAGCCAACCACTGGGAAAACAGATCTCCTAAACCCGAACACACTCTGCTAGATTTGTTTTCCAGCAAAATCACAGCATGGGGAGACTGGATCTCTCTATATGGCCTGGGGCAAGAAATAATGTTGGAAATGTGGCACAGGGAGTATGGAGGGCAGCCAAAAGCACCTCAAAACTGATAGCCTGGGCTATCAGTGAGGCCTGAAGAGCCTGACTGCCCCCTCACACACAAATCTCCATGCTGTCTGTTGCTCCCTTGGCAGCACCTGGTAAAAATATTGTCCTTCATTGGGCTCAGCAGGGAGAGCAGATGTCTGTCCTGGCCAACATAGTGAGCTTCTGGGCAGCATTTCCCTTCCTGGAGTCTTGCTCACGAGAGGAGCTGCCTTGTGAGATGTTCCTCCAGGGCTCTGGCTGACTCCCACCCAGAGGAAAGCTCCTGGGACAAGCCAAGCTGAGGGTCGGGCTGCCAAGTGCTGACAATCCCATCAGTCAGACACTCCCTTTCTATGTTTCCCTTCCCAAAGCCCCGCAGCAGGTGGAAACTTGACAACAAGGGATTCTTTGTTTGAGGAGTACATGAAAGATGCCTTGCAATTCCCAGCCCAGCCCAGTTCCCATCATGGCTGAGGGCAGGAGGAAGCTCCCCAACAGCTCAAACAGGAGCTTTTTCTCAAGGTGGGCACAGTGTCCACAATTGGCAGCCTTTCTCTAGTAACCTCAAGCAGGAGCAGTGGGACAAACATGAGACTGCCACAGCCTTTCTCCTTCCCTTTCCTGGCCACATCAGAGAGAATTCTGTTCTCTTGTGTCTCATGACACTGTTCCTCAGCCTCTCCTTGGCCTCTCAGGAGAAAATATAGATTTGTAAAATGGTTTGGGTTGGAAGGTAGTCTAGTTCCAACCCCCCTGCCATTGGTAGGGACACCTCCCACAAGATCAGGCTGCTCAGCATGTTGTCCAGCCCGGTCTTAAACACCTGCAGAGATGAGGCATCCACCACTTCTCTGGACAGCCTTTTCCATTGTCTCACCACCCTCACAGGAAAGAACTTCTTTCTTACATCTAGCCTAAATCTCCCCTCTTCCAATCTACATCTATTACTCCTAGTCCTGCCATCCTGGACTTTATTAAAAAATCCAACCCCAGATTTCTGTAGCTTCCTTTCAGGTCTTGTGAAGCTTGGTCCCCCCTGAGCCTTTCTCTTCTCCAGGCTGAACAACTCCAACTCCTTCAGCTTGTTCTCATAAGTGAGGTGCTCCAGCCCTCTGATCATCTTTGTGGCCCTGGCCATCCTGCTTCAGGGGATCTCCCAGGCTGTCCTTTTTCCTCTTGATCAGCTTTTTGGGTGCAGATCCCCAGGGCACAGCTATGCCCTTGAAGTGGAACCTTCTCTCCTGTGCACATGGCCTCCATACTTGATAGAGCTGGGGCTCAGCCAGCATGAGATCTGAGGACACCATCCCTTCCAACTCTGTCCCTGTGGTCCTGCAGGTCTTCAGCCCCCTTCCCAGTGCCCACATAGAGCCCCTACCCAGTTGCTAGCCCACCACCACCTCCCCAAAGACCATGGGGACAACAGAAGCCATCCTGGCTGTAAGGAGCCAGCCTTGGCTTGTGCTGTGTGGTGAGAGCCTGGCCAAGCAGGGTGGTTGCTTTTAATTAGACTGGGGACCTGCATGAGGCAGCCCCATTCCCGTTCCTTCATGGGGATTCTCCTTTTGGGACCACTGGTTTGCTGGTGTCTCTCCTCTCTCAACCATGGAGAAAGGCCACCACGGAGTAAGGTCACCCTTCTCCATGTGCAGGCTGAGAGCTGGGCCAGAGCTTGCCCAGCCAAACACCTTTTACAAATCATTCTGCATAGCTCACATTCTCGGCCGGTTTATGAGCATTTCAGCTCCTTGTATTGATCAGGGCTGGAGCCGGAGTAATTACCTTCATCAGGAATAATTTCCCCTGATTTTGAGTCATACTTGAGTGGGTGCCCACCTCCTCCTCCTCCCCTCACCCCTGGGATACAGGCAGCTCTCCCTGGTACATACCTTCCAGGCGACATCGCTGCTTTCATAACCACAGTGAGACCCAGAAGCTCTTGTTTTTCTCAACTGGATTCCTCACACACACACACTGAAGTTTTCAGCCCTGTCTTTATTGCCCTGGCTGGGGATGTGGACAAGAGGGGGTGGTTTATGTGAAGTGCATACTTGGGAGGTGTCTCTAGCACAGGGAATGGGCATAGGGGATGGTTGGTAGACTAGGACTTCAGCCTCTCTAGACTTGCTCGGGAGATGGAGAGTGATCCCAGTCCTTGCTTGGGTATAAAGCTGCCTCAAGAGATGTTCCTCCAGGGCTCTGGCTGACTCCCACCCAGAGGAGAGCTCCTGGGACAAGTCAAGCCGAGGGTCAGGCTGCCTAGTGCTGACAATCACATCAGTCCCTTTCTGTGTTTCCCTTCCCAAAGCCCTGCAGCAGGTGGAAACTTGACAACAGGGGCTGTAGGTCCCTTACCCAACTGGTTCTGGGTGATGACAAGTCATTTGGGGTTTTTTAAGCATGGGGTGTGAAGAAGGTGCAAGACAAGTGAACTGGCAGCTCTTCCATCTTTCCCAGTCCAGCTGCCATGCAGAGCCTCTTCTCCTGCCCAGTGTCTACACTGGAAGCCCCTTCCCTTCACGGGCCAGACTCCTTCCAGGACACAGGGATGCTAAAAAGTGCCTGGTGAAGGTCTTTGTGAAGGTCCCAGCAACAACCAGGAGTTTGAAAGGAAGTTGTGCAGAGCATCCAGTGGAGATATGCCCCAAGTCACTGTCCTCTCACCAGCGTAATCCTGTCCCAACTTTCCCTTCCCTGTACACAATCATGGTATCCTGGATCCACCCTTGCTCTGAGCTTCTTTGTCTCACAGTGCTCCTGATGCCCAGGCCAGCCCTAGGGTTGTGAAGGGTTTTGACATTTGAGAACACAACCCCTGTCACCCAAACCTCTTCCAGCTCCCCAGACACAGGACAAGCTGGTGGGTGGGTGTAACACTCGCATCCTCAAATGTTTTCCCTATGCCACAGAAAACCATGGGAGAGTTCAGGTGTAAATCAGAGCTGTCTGCAATTAAAAGATCAATTTGGCAAAGACCTAAAGGCATCCATGGCTGTTCCCCTTCATGCCTCAGTTTGCAGCACATTAGATGCTGAAAGAGACAAGGCAGCTGCTTGAAAACACAGAGTCCACTCAAGCAAGACAAGAACCGATGGAAAAACATTCTCTCTTTTAGCCTAAAACCACAAGAAAAACAGAGATAGTAAAAAACAATAAGCAATTTGATCAGGAAACATGAGTTAGCCATGCAGTTCCATGGAAAATACCGAGGGTCTGTCAGTAACCACACAAGGTCAAGGATCTAGGGTTTATATCTCGTCTCAAAGACAAAAATTCTAGTGAGATATTTTTAAAAGAAATTTATGTCTGATGATGTTTGATACTGAAAATAAACTCTCGCAGGATGTCTGATACGTGATGATTTCTGACACTGTTTTCTAAAGAATAACAGAAAGATTCATCTGGCTGAAGTTCCCAGGATTTATTTTACAAGTGTCTTATACTTTGGGTTATCTGGCTGTTTAATTTAGGGGGACAATTATGAATTGCTTTTGTCTGGACTGCAGGAGAAAAAAAAATTTAAAAAAGAAGGAAAGAAATCACATAGAATTTCTGCCCAAAGTTTGATGCATCTATCAAGAAAACATGTTATCCTGTCATAACATCTGGGCTGGACCATACTAATGAGAAGCCCTTCAGTCTGAGTGACAAGATCCCACTATATTTTTGGCTTCCAAGCCCTTCCCTGGTGGTGGCAGTCCATTTGCTCCCCTTGTAATCACTCAGCTCCTTCCTCTCGTCAATGCCAGGCTTTAAGAGCAGAACCAGCACTGAATACCATCTATCATTGCTATTTCTAATGAAACCTACTTAGAAATGCCCAGAAAATGCTGGAGAATCAAGTGTCCACACCACCATGCATCTCTATCCATCCAAAAGACCCTTTTTCTTCATCAGAGGGCATTGCCCAGCTGCTGCTCACTCTGCAGGGCTGCAGCTGGGAGCTTGTGAGGGGTCAACTGGTCCCAGCTGAAGCCAAGGTTTTCTGATGTAGTTGCCTGACCATCAGAAATTGGACTGCAACCCCGAATTCTTTTCTCACATGTCACTTGGACAGGCACCAGATGGTAAATACTTTCAGTCTCTCCTAGCCCGGGTCTGGAGTGGAAGCAGTGACCTCAAGGTAAAAGATTGCCTGGCCCATCCCTCAGGGTGGCCAGTGCTCCCAGCATGGCTCCACTCTCAGTTGAGGTGTGAGAACCAGAGGGAATAAAAATGGCCAGACAGAGGTGGAAATGGCCATCACCACCCCTCTCGGCTCTTGCTGTTTGAAACTTCAGCCAGATTCATTCTGAGTAGGAAACAACTTCCCCATCCTGCCAAAAATGAAGGTATTTCAAAGTTTCCCAAAGCCAGAGTATTTCCAGAAGTTTCATGAAAAACAGCAGGCAGCCACCCCAAAGTGTCCAACAGCTGAGGGAGACCTGAGACATCTTTCGGCTTCAGGCTCTTGGATTTCCTAAGCTGGTGTCTGTCCAGCTTTCCCACCATACTGTCCACTATCCTCTGTAGCAGAGATTTGAGCCATCAGTGCCCAGAAACAAAGGAAGCATCTTCTTCACCAAGGTATGGATCTGGTCTTACTCTAGACCCATAATGTCACAGTTAGTATGAAGAACAAACCTAGCAAGGACAGGGCGCAGGATGGCAGGACTAGGAGTAATGGATGCGAATTGGAAGAGGGGAGATTTAGGCTGGAGATAAGAAAGAAATTCTTTTTTGTGAGGATGGTGAGACACTGGAACAGGTTGCCCAGAGAGGTTGTGGATGCCCCCCCAGTCTCTGGAGGTGTTTAAGGCCAGGCTGGATGAGGCATTGAGCAACCTGGTGTAGTGAGAGGTGTCTCTGCCCATGGCAGGGAGGTTGGAACTAAATGATCTTATGGTCCGTTCCAACCCAAACCATCCTATGATTCTATGACCTATAGGACAGCCCAGATGGTGTCCAGCAGAAATTGGTCTCCAGACCTTGCTCTGACATCAGCCAGCTCCAGGGGAGAGTGTTCAACAAAGGGTACAAAGCAAAGAAGGGCAGAATCTTCAGGAATGGAGGGACAAAATGGTCTATATCCATCCCAGATGGATGCAATTTCAGCTGAGCTGGGTGCACAAGTGAGAGCTTAGCAGTGCTATTCTCCATGACACGTTAAGTTGCACAGACATGAAAAAACCCAGCTGTCTAACATGTAAATTCACTTGGTCCTTTCCTTCATTTCTATAGAAACAGCAGAGCCTGCCAGCAGCTAACTCAAAGGAGATGTATTCAGACCCTGTATCGAGTATTCTCTTGCACAACTGACCACAAAATTAAAAAAAAAAAATTACAACCCCCCAAAAAAAACCCCTGACTGACAGTAATACCATGGAAACTGCAAAGCACAACATATGGGCTTCATTACTGGCTATGAAATTACACATAGGGTACAGAATGCATGTGGGGTACATGCTCTGGAGGGGAAGGGTTATATGACAGCATTTAGAAAACAAGCTGCTAATGTGCTGCTCTGGTGTGGCTTTGAAAATCATAACCCACACAAAGGCTGCACTGCTCTGCTGACCTCTGTCTGCAGCCCCTGATCCCTGACATGGTGACCTGGGTGGGCATGAGGGACACTAAGAGGCAGGAGAAGGGAAGCTCGGACCCATGGCACCTGCAGAAAATCTTCCTCAAGAAGGAGACACAGTAGAGCTTTTCAGTACTCCTTCATGTGCCCCCAAAACCCAGTTAAGGAACATCAGGGATTGCTGATGCCATCTGAAGGATGCACATCTGGCCAGGTATAGGACGGGATGGTGGTTTTGGCCCCTTTCTGGCTGCTTGACTTAGCACTACAGCTCTCTATCCCTGCCCAGACTCTGCTGGCTTCCTAGTGAAGGCTTCATAACATCATGGTGATGCCACCTTTCTGCAGCATCATCTCAGTGGCAGGTAAGAGTGGAATAAAGTCCCCTCTTGTCCTAACCTGAGAGAAAGAGTAAAGAAGAGGTCCCTGCCCCAAAGAAACAAACCTGTGGGCAGCCCTGAGCCTCAGCCCCACTGGGGGCTGCTCCACTGCCCCACCAGACCTAAAAAATGGGTCTTTTGGCTGCTCCCAGAGATGCTCACTGATGGCAATGAGAGTGTTCATTTCCCTTACCAGCACTGTCACCTGATTTCTAATTAGGAAATTAAGTCATGCCCATTAATCAGGAGTCTCTAATAAACACAAGACTGGAATAATTAACTGAAAGTGTCCTCTCCCCGTGGCAAGGCTGGGTCAGTGCTTTGGCTGTACTCAGGTCATTGCTCCAGGATGTCAGGCTAGGCTCTGGCATCTGAAACATGGTGGCCATCGAGGCAGTACCATCTCCAGGAGGAGAAAACAGCAGCACAAGATGTGCCTCCAGCCCTTGACATCACACTTTATGAACCCTCCATTAGCTAGGATGGAGTGAGGTCATCCCACCTCCCCAGGTGGCTTCCAGGCATGGTTTGGGGCCATGCAGAGGGCTCCAACTAGAGGAGCAGAGACTCCAGTGCTGGGATAAATGACAGCAGCCTTTGGAAGGTGGCCTGGTATTTCCACAAGCTGCCATGACCTCATTAACAGTCTGATTGCTGCTAACGAAGCAAAACCAAAGCAGGGAATTGGGGTAGTAATGAGTGAGCTCTGACTGCAAGCTCCTTTCTGCTCCATGCCCTGGTTTTGAGACTGTGGCCAGCAGAAGACCTGAGCTCAGGACAGATTCTCAGGTGACCAAGGACTTGTCACCTGCCTCTGCAAAAGGAAAAGGAGGGAGGAAAATTATGATGGGCACCCCATATCCCTACCTGAGCTCAGATCTCTCCTTGGAGTTGTGGATTCACAAACTGTCCTGCTTATATCTTGTGA
The DNA here is from genome assembly GCA_013400935.1 of Turnix velox. Lineage (NCBI taxonomy): Eukaryota > Metazoa > Chordata > Aves > Charadriiformes > Turnicidae > Turnix > Turnix velox. The sequence continues at coordinate 10,193 of VZTY01019519.1, forward strand.
TAAGAACTGGGAGATGAGAAGAGGGACAGTTTCCTGGAGGTCTGAAGATATTTAGATTTTTTAATTTCTGAAGAGTCAGCCTCACTATGAGGAAACTCTGCTAAGGAGAGACAGATGAGTGGTAAGGCATTGGGAGGCAAATCCTGAGTTCTCCCACTCCTCTTCCCCAGCACTGGATTTTAAATTCCCATAATGGCTTAAGTCAGTCATGATTTTTTTAGAAGCTGAATTGGGGTTTACAAGGCTTGAAACCAGTAGGACCAGGTGTGTACCTAGGGCAATGCAACACTGTGTGCATCCAACACCACAGCTGCCTCTTCTGGCTTACTGCTGTCCCCCAGCCTGCCATGCACTGCATCCAGTTGAAAACATAGGGAAGGTCCCCATCTCCATGGAGCAATGCCCCAGAAAAGATGGTGCGAGTTCCAGACCCACCAAACTCTTCAAAACCCAGGAAGAAGACACCAGCTGTGTCTAGGCAGCCAATAAGAAGAGGGAAGGACCTTCCTTCCCAGTCCTGGCCAGCAACAAGGAGCTGGTCACCCCACCAGTCTGCCAGTCTGGCTCCTCAGCCCCTCTCCTGTGCACCTCCCAGGGACACCTCCCTTCCCTTTGCTGGTTGTTTGGCTGGAGAGCACGTTCTCACCTTGAGGGGAGTGGAAATTGCAGCTGGAATGTGGGCTGGGAAAAGGGAAAAAAAAAAAAAAAAAGAAAAGAAAAAAATCTTGAGACTTGTCCAAACCTACTCATATTTATATTGGAGCCTGTGAGTGACATCAGAGCAGGGAGAGTATAAACACCAGCGGGACCTACTCGGGGCTTTAAAACCTGCGAACGAGCCGCTGCCTCCGAAGTGCCCGGGGGGTGATGTGCTGAAGCACGGAGGAGAGAGCAGCATGAGGCTCCAGCTGGAGAAGCAGCTCCTCTTCCTTTCCCTCCTCTGCATCCTTTCCAAGGTAAGGGAGATGGGGCCCTGGGGTGCACAGTGAGAGGTGGGGAGGGCTGGGTGTTACGTGGAGCCTGGATCTTAACTCCAGCTGTATTTCTGCAGAGCTCTGCTTGGGAGAGAGCTTTGCAACTAAGCGGAGGGAACCTGTTCTAGTGCAGGATGTCCCTGCTCACTGCAGGGGGGTTGGACTAGATGGCCCTTAAAGATCCCTTCCAACTCAGTGGTTCTGTGATAGGGGTCTTAATGCTCCTGGGCCAAATTTGTGTGAGTCCAGGGAGTGCAGAGGAATGACAGCTCTGTTTGCTTGCCTGGCCCTGCAGCTCTGCCAGGGCTGTGGTATGTGTCCCTGACAACAAGAGAGCAGCAGCAGGGTGGCAGTGGCTCCTGCAAACAACTTGGTCCCTGCCCTGGCTCCAGAGGCTTTGGGCCACGCAGTGAGCACCAGCCTCAGCATTACACAGCTCTCCCCCCCACCTCCCTGGGATGCTCATGCCAAGCCAACATCTCCGACAGGGTTTGTGTTGTTGCAGTGAATTTTTTTCTTTTTTTTTTTTTTTCTCTTGGACTGTTTGAAAATAGGTGCCTGTGCAGAGGACAGTGAAAGTTGAAAAGGTTGGTGTATCTCAGCTCCAAGTTCTAATCGCTGCCAAAGCAGACCTTCTGGAAGCAGGCACGTTGTGGCAGCTTTGTTCCTATTTGGCTCCTATCCCAGACAGTTAAGATCTCTGATAGCAGCCACATTGTCATCTAAAGACAAGTTAATTCCAAAGAGCAGAGGGAAATGGATTAGTGGAGTTGGCTTGGCTAATCTTTCTAAAACATTGATTTGTAATAGCAGCTTTCTGAAAGATGAAAAATGCCTTGGCTGCCTGGGTAAGCTGTGATGGATAAATTACTCCTTCCCCGAGTGCACATGAGGGGCTGGAAAATCCCCAAGGGGACTTGTGCCTCCAGCCCAAACCTTGCTACCACAGCCAGGCCTTTGATCCCTGCCGCATCAATGATGCTGCTCATTTATAAGATTAGAAACAGATTTCCCAGCCCATTTAGGATGTGTTTTATCTCCTGGCACTAACATTTCTACAGCACCATCAAACCCATCTGAACTGTTGCAAAAGGGGAACAGTATCAGTAGCTACCTTCTCTGTGTCTAACTGGTTGTGTGGGTCCTGATGTTACTGGGAGGATCTAAGAGAGAAAGAAATATGGCTTCTGAAACTCTACATGGTCCAGCTGAACCTATTTATCTTGTGGCAGCCTCAGCAGGCACACCAGTATCTGGACCAGCCCAAGGATGAATTTTTTGGCTGCATGTTCACTGAACTGCTGCCAACATGGCACGTGGGGGCTGTGCAGTGAGCAGAGCCTGCGTGGTGCTGAGCAGCAAGGCTGTGCAAGCAGGGCAGCTCACACACACTGCCTGGCCAGAGCTGGCAAAGAATTCCCTTCCAAACCACACAGCCAACTCACTTGGCTTTGGGCCCCATGGGCTCTGTCAGATATGACATGACAGGGACATAAGGAGTACCTGAACAAGCTCTTTGTGCCAGGGTAGCTGTGTGAGAAGAATGAGCTGTGGATGTGAACCCACCTGTGGTTATAAACCTACCTGCCCATGTGAAGTCCTGCAGGCACAGCTCTCAGAATTAGCTGAGCCTGACACTGTGCCTTCACCCTGTACATTCAGCAAAGCCACATCTCTGTTGCCTTGGTGGCTGGCATGGGACAGGCTGCTTTCCCTCCCTCCTTCTGGGCTCCACAGGACAGCTTGTAGCTGCTTGAGGGCTGCCAGTTTCCCTAAAGAACCATCACTACCTGAAATTTTCACTTTGTAGCTCCACTCTCCTCCTGTGTACCCAGAGAGTGTCCTGCAGAGCATCCTTGATCCTCCATGGTTCTCCAAAATTGCTCTAAGGGGACAGTAGTTTTCCAGATTGCTTGATTGTATTCCCATGGTCTTCCAGAGCCTCCCTCCACTGAAAATCTGTCCTCTTGAGTGACAAAAGGTCACCTGGCTGTCCCAGTGAAATAGCAGCTCTTAGCCATAAAGCAACTTCTATGGAATCAGGCACGGTTTTGCCTCCACAGGTGTGTGCCCAGCTGTGCCGGAGACCATGCTACTGCCCCTGGGTGCCACCCCGCTGTCCCCGTGGGTCCCCCCTGGTCCTGGATGGCTGCGGCTGCTGTAAGATCTGTGCCCGGCGCCTGGGAGAGCCCTGTGACTTCCTCCACATCTGCGACCAGAGCCAGGGGCTCGTCTGTGACTACAGCGCAGCACCCGCGGGGACAGGAGCCACCTGCAATTGTGAGCACTGGGGTGTCCCTGCACCCCCAGCCCAGCATCACCCCAGCTCCAGCCCAGTCCAGCCCCCCCACAGTGCCTTCAGGGAAGGTGTTAAAGCTCCAAAAGCAGCTTCGTTGAGGGTGATGCCTGCAGCTCGGTCTCAGGGCTGTGCTGCAGCAGTGGGGGTGGGGATCCAGAGTGGTTGAAGCAGGGATGGACGCGGCAGTCACCCTGCCATGGCTGGAGCATGCGGGGGCCTGCAGAGAAACTTCAGAGAGGCTTTTTCTAGGCTGAAAGGCAGGGTCAGAACTGACGGACAGCAGGTTTCTCACTGAGTGGAGAGGGAAATACAGACAGATCAGGAGAGGAGGCAGCAAGGGGAGAACAGTGGCTGATGCACATGCTGCTGCACACCCATGTCTGCCCCACACACCTCTCCTCCCTTCTTTTGCTCCCCTGTCCAGTCCTTTCCTGCCAGCCCTGTGCTTTTCCCCCAGCAGTAATCACTGCCACCCACAATGCTTTGTCCCTAACGGAGTCCCTGTCTGTCATTTGCAGTTGAAGAGAGTGAGGAGGGCTGTGAGGCTGACGGCCATGTCTATCGAGAAGGGGAGGTTTTCCAGCCCAGCTGCAAAATCCAGTGCCGCTGTCTGGACGGGGGCATAACCTGTGTCCCACTCTGCCAGGAGAACATCAAGCTGCCCACCCCAGACTGTCCCTACCCACGGCGTGTGGAAGTGCCAGGGAAGTGCTGCCCTGAGTGGATCTGTGAAACCCGGGACCAGCACTTTCCCCAGGATGCTGGGGCAGGTAAGATGCAGGATATGTCACTGATGGGCTGTCTCGGGAGGGGTGGTCCTTTCACCTCCAGATCATAGAATAAGATCATGAAATAGTTTGAGTTGGAAGGAATCTTAAAGATCATGAACATGATGCCTGCAGTACCTTACAAGGCATGCTGCACAGTGTCTGGCTCCAAGCACCCTTTTTCCCTTCATCTCTTTTCTTGCAGCCCCCGGGGCAGTGTCCCCACTGCTACAGTTCCCCTGCCAGCAGTGGAGCACAGAGTGGAGTGCCTGCTCAGCCACCTGTGGTGTGGGTTTCTCCACCCGTGTCTCCAACCAGAACCACTACTGCAGGCTGGAGATGCAGAGGAGGCTCTGTGTGGCCAGACCCTGCCCAGCACTGCCAGCAGCATTCCCTGTGGTAAGTGAGAGCCTTGGGGAAGCTGGTGCCTCTGGGTAATGGGTTTAACCAAGAAAGGGAAAAGCCAGTGAGCACAAACTCTGGTACTCCACAATTATGTATGGGTACATCATAGAATGGTTTGGGTTGGAAAGGACCTTAAAGATCATCTAGTTCCAACCTCCCTGCCATGGGCAGAGACACCTCCTACTACACCAGGTTGCTCAGTGCCTCATCCAGCCTGGCCTTAAACACCTCCAGGGA
>VZTY01019519.1:18824-37506 GCA_013400935.1 Turnix velox
AAAAAAAAAAAAAAAAAGGTAGATCAAGGCTCTTCTCTGCTTTTCTGCTGTTGAAGGGCCTTCAGTTGATTGCCTGAAAGCCCTTCACTCTGGTTACAAATTTGGTCACTGCAGGAACTATCCCAGCTCTGTGTTCTCCCACTGCTAGAGCTGGGCATTGCAAGGGAGCACCCCAATATAGCAGGAGGAACACAGCTCCAAACCTTTATTCTGGGGACTAAGAAAGTTGTGCCTGCATATCTGAGAGCAGATTGTGACCCTTACCATGGCAGGGGGGAGTGGAACAAGATGATCTTTAAGTTCCCTTCCAACCCAACCCATTCTATGATTATTACAGCAGTCTTCCCAGCCAGCTGCTGTCTCTGCCTCAGTTTCCTCAATGGTCAATGCTATGGGACAAAGGGAATTGCTCTCAGTTTGTTCCACTCATGTCACCACACCACATAAAGATGCTCTACAAGTTTCACCCCAGCCCCAGGCTGCAGCTGAAACACACAGAGATGAAGGGGGCAGAATCAGGGCAGGATGAAGGACTGCTGTCCCAGGGGAGACTGAGCTTCAGAGACCCCTCCTCTGCTCTGCTGCTGCAGGAGCACAGTCCCACAAGAGCCACTACAAACCTCATTTCTGAGGCCATGTCCTCAAGCCATGAGAACTATCCTTAAGCTTCTGCTCTTGAGGGATGCCTGTAGTGGTTAGATTTTATCATATAGACAGGAAATAACATCTAAATTTTCCCATCATTTATTTGCTCTGTAAAGAGCTTTCTAGAGCCAACACAACAAGCAGCTGCCACCACCCCATGCCTTGGATTTCCCTACGCTGTTCTCAATCTGCCATGCCCAAGAATGGTCCAGTGGCAAAGTTCAGCTGCTCCCAAAGAGGGAAGGACCTGCCCCACTCCTTCCCTGTTGCCACATGAGACATCAGCCTCTTCCCACCCCCTGCCCTAGATTAAGTTCCAGGAAAGCAGGTGGCCATGGCCCTTCCTGGGCAGAGCTCTTCAGAAGAAGTTATTTTTCCAAGGTCATTTCCTCCATGCCTTGTGGTAAACCCTCTCCCTTCTGACTGCTGGCATGCTTACTCCTGCACCTGGAGATGAGGTTATTTCTGGCTGCTCAGAGGCACAAATAGGGCTTGGGGTTCCTCTTGGGGGTCACTGGTTTTTGTTCTTGTTCCAAGCTCGGAGTATCAGAATGTCTTCCGCTTGACATCCCCCACTACAGGCGAGGCAGGAAGGGAAGATCACAGCCCAGCATCCCCTCCCCACCTGAGTCAAGGAGTCCGGGACACGGGAGAGGATTTTTATGTATTTGGGGCAGCTCATGGGGTGCAGGCTTCCAGATCCCTGTCTGGACGGATGAGGGTGTTCCCCTCGCCCTGAGCGGGACAGAACAAAAGCATCCCGAAAGCTCCGTGGTCAGACATCTTTCCCCTCGCCCCGAGGCAGATCTCCCCTCCCCGCTCTCCCCGCTCCCTTCCTCCACAGCGTCCAAAATAGCCCCGGGCTTGCACATCCCCGGCTCCCGGCTCAAAATATCTCAAGTGGGCTGGCGGCAGGCGCCGAGGGACAGGCACAAGCTTATGGACACCGGGGCTTTGGGCTGAGCTACATCCTCCCCCCGCTTCACGGGAGCTCCCTCGCCCCCATAACCCCCCGGGCAGGCTCAGCAGGAGCGGGGAGCCTGGGATCGGGGAACGGGGGCAGCTCCGGGCATGGTGCTGCCGGCATCACCCCGCCCCTTCCATCTCCGTCCCTGCCGTCACCGGCACCACCCCGGCGACAGACAGACGGGCCACCACGGCACCCGATGGCCACCGAGACGCTCGTCCAGTGGCCTGGCAACGGCAGCAGGGCTCTGTGCCCCGTCAACGCCGCTTTTGCCCAACACTTCTTGCCCGCTGTCTACCTTCTGGTGATCCCTCTGGGGCTGGTGGGGAACGCGCTGGGGCTGTGGCACCTCTGCACCGGGCGCCGACGGGGTGTCCATCAGCGCATCAGCCTGCTGGTGGGCAACCTGGGCATCGCCGACCTGCTGTATGTCTGCACGCTGCCCTTCCTCGTCAGCTACTACCTGGGGGGTAGAGTCTGGCTCTTTGGGCAGGGCTGGTGCAGGGTCACCAGGGGGCTTTTCCACCTCAACCTCTACGCCAGCATCAGCTTCCTCACCTGCATCAGCGTCCACCGCTACCTGGGCATCGTGCACCCTCTGAAGGTGAGGGGCAGGTATCAGGGTGCAACCTCTGCTGCGTGGCTCAGCCTCATGGTCTGGCTGTGGGTCATGGCCCAAGTGGCTCCTGATTTTGCCTTCAGCAAGATGGATGAGACAGGGACGCGGTGCCACGACACCACGGGGCATGAGAAGCTGGGCACTTACCTGCTGTACAACGTGGCCATCACCCTGACAGGGTTTGTCATCCCATTCCTCATCATCATCGGATGCTACTGCCACGTGGTGGTGGTGCTCTGCAGGAACGACACCGTGGACCTCAGCCTCAGGAGAAGGAGCATCAGACTGGTGGTTCTTGTGATGGTCCTCTTCTCCATCTGCTTCCTCCCCTACCACATCTTTAGAAACCTCAATTTGCTGTCCCGAGGCTGGCAGCTGCAAGGATCCTGCACGCAGACTTTAAAGAACATCTATGTTTCCTACCAGGTGACTCGGGGCCTGGCCAGCTTAAACAGTGCCCTCAATCCCCTCATCTATATTATGACCAGTGAAGACTGCATGTCACATATAAGGACCATCCACCAAAGAGCCAGCCAGTCCCTGGGGTTAACCTTCAGCAGGAAAACCTCTTGCCAGGTGGATGAGAAGAAGATGGGCATCATTTTGTGTGAGGAAGAAGAAGCTTCTGATGAGCTCTGAGCTGCCCAAAACCCCCTCCAGAGGATGGCACCACCAAGTTTGTGCTCAGCCCTTCTTGTAAGCGGTTGTTCCACCTTGATGCTTGTTTTGCAGAGAGATGGTGGCTGCAGCATCACTGGTCCCAGTCTCACAGAGGGGGATAGACAGGATTACTGACATCAGAAAGCAAACTGGGACCAGGTTTTACAGCAAAGCTGCTCAGCCCAACTATCTTGTCCGTAAAGAAATGAAGACTGTGTTTACTCCAGTCCCAAAGTATTTCTCAGTCCAGCTTCCAGTGCCATGGTCCAAGCTGGTTAACATCTCCCTGGACGCTCATCGTGCTCCTCAGGGAGGGATGAAGGTGAACAATGCCTTGTGCCCGCACTGCATCCACTCTCCCCCAGTGGACATGGGTTTGAGACAGGATTCCATCCTTCACTCTAGGAGAGAGCACCAGTAATTAACCACTTGTGATGCAGAGCAGCTGAGAGGGAGAATTTTTACAGGGGGAAATGCTTTGAAAATGGAAATATTCCCAAAATTATCATGTTTTAAATATATGACTAAGCTGTGCCAGTTCCTGGGTTAGTTGTTCCTGCTTCAGGATCTGTGTTACTCTCTACCACCCACCCCCTTCACAGAAGAAGAAGTATTTCAGCAGTTATTACTCACCCTTTTTTTTTGGAAGAGAGCACAGCAGGCAACAAACTGGCGTTTTCAAGTTTCTGAAGGCTGTTGGGTTGGGTTTGAATTCTTTTGCCAGGTGAATAAGTGGAGTGGCCTCATCTGCTGCTTCCAGTGGGTGCATCCCAGGAGAGTTTGGAAATCTTCAGGTGGGTGGCAGCACCTTGCTCTTGCATCCAGCCTTCCACAGGGGTTAGACATGTCTTTTACAAACTAGACATGCAACAAAAGGAGAGACAATGTTGGTCTGAAGGTTTGTGAAGATCCACTGGTGAGGGCAGTGTAGGCACCATCACCTGTAGCTGTGGGGATCTCTGGGGGGTTTTTTGAGAGGGGGAGAGGAGGAGCTGCTCCCAATCAGCATTTGGGGGTTTTGCTCTTGGTGTTCCCACCAGGAACAGCTTGAATCGTAGAATGGTTTGGGTTGGAAAGGACCTTAAAGATCATCTAGTCCCAACCCCCCTGCCATAGGGACACTCCTACTAGACCAGGTTGTTCAATGCCTCATCCAGCCTGGCCTTAAACACCTTCCAGGGATTGGGGGCATCCACGACCTCTCTGGGAAACCTGTTCCAGTCCCTCATCACCCTCACAGTAAGAAATTTCTTCTACCCAGCCTAAATCTTGCCTCTTCCAATTTGCATCCATTACTCCTAGTCCTGCCATCCTGTACCCTATTAAAGTCCTATCCCAGCCTTTCTGGAGGCCCCCTTCAGATAAGTCACTGTGAGGTCCCCCCTGAGCCTTTCTCTTCTCCAGGCTGAACAGTGAATGTTCCAGTCTCTGTGAAAGCAGCAATGGAGTTTGCAGCAGCAGATTTTGCATCTCAGCTGAAGGAAGTGGATTGAGAGTTAAAAATCAGCTGTAAAAATGCCAGCCCTTTGACCAAGGCCCTTATTTATCACAGCAGGCTGCTCCTCACACAGACCCACCTTTGCTGCTGTGCAAAGGGCTGGCTTTCAGACAGAATTAATGCCTAAAGTGCAAATAAACACCTTATGCTTTCAGTTGTGAGTTGTCTAAGCTTCTTTTAAAGCTTTACAGGAACAGGACAGCCATGTGCTGGAGCAGGATCCCACTGGCTGCAGGGAGGAGTTTCCAGGTCTCTGCAGACAGGGAACTGCAGGAACCCCTGACTGACCCTACAGCAAGACTGAAGACAGCTGGAGACCAGTGCCAGGCAAGGCAAGCACTAAGGTAGGTCCCCAAAATGAGCTCAGCAAATGCCTGAAACTTTCAGCTCCCACCTCATCCAGAGGAGATCAAAACCCCAAAATTCCCAAATGAGATATTCTTCTGTCTCTGCAGCAGGGAAGATCTCTGGGACAATAGAATCATAGAATGGATTTGATTGGAAGGGACCTTAAAGATCATCTAGTTCCAACTTCCTTGCCCTGAGCAGGGACATCCTGCACTAGATCACACTGTTCAGAGCCTCAGCCAGCCTGGCCTTGGATGTCTCCAGGGATGGGGCTTCCAGCTCCTCTCTGGGCAACCAGTTCCAGTGTCTCATCACCCTCATGGTGAACACTCTAGTCCTTCCATTTTTCCCCTGGGTTTGCCTCCAGACAGGTTCCACATACCCCTCTTTTCCCCCATCCCCTTCCTCTGCCCCACAATAACCCTTTTCCAGCCTATTTTCCCCCAAATCCCACACACCTGGACTCCACTGGAGACTCCTCCCCTCCCCAGCTGTCCCAAATCAGCCCCCTCCACCCACTCTCCTATTTATCATTAGTGGGGAAGGGCAGCAGCCACCATTTGCCTCTCTGTGAGATGCTCCTCCAGATGTCTCTGCTGCAGGACATCACTGCTGAGTTGCATTTTCCAAGGGGACACGGTGGGAGGAGAAAAGCTGAGGGGCCTATTGGTCCCCCAGCCTGGTTAGGCAGGGGGAGGGGATGTGTGAGAGGGAGGGTGATTGCCTTGTGTTTCCATTTCTTGCCTTAGTTCTTTGTGGGGTTTGCCTGAGGTCAGATGAACATTTAGCAGGAATGGATGAGGACATGAGTGGAGAGCTATCTGTCCATGGACAGGGCTAGTGGCACTTCAGTCCAGCACTTCTGTTAAGATCAGCTTCCTGTAAGTAGACATAAACAGTTCTCTGAGTAAGAACTCAGAACTAGACTTGAGCAAGGCTTTATGGTGTAACTGTGACTGCAGCTCTGGCCTCTGCTGCTTGTGTGCAGTCTCCAGACCTGGGCTTCTCCAGAGGTCTGAACTCTTCTCCTCCTTTCCAAAAGTAAAAAAAAAAACAACCCACAACTTTCAGAAGTTGTCCAGGACCTCCATCTTCATGCACAGATCCCAACCATGATGCTGTAGGTCTCCATAGATCCAGGTCTGGCTCCCCACAGCCCAGCTGATCTGCAGCAGCCTGTCACTGCTCCTACTTGGTGGATGATTGATTGAAATAAAGCCTCTCTGCATCCCTAGGTGGGAGCACCGTGTAGGAAATGGCAGCAAACTCTGCTCTCACCCCACGTTGCTGCACCAAACTTTGTCTTCTCCAGTGCCCCCTCATGTCATTTCAAACGATGATTTAAAGAGCTGTATTCTGAGAAGCATCTCGGAGCCTCAGGGCTGGTTGCAGCAATAAATCTGCTCATTTTTCTGTGTCCTGCTTCTGTCAAATCAGCAAAAGCCATGATGGCCCTGAGACATCAGGTTTTTTGGCATCACAATGCTTTGCAGTCCCCTTAATTCTCTGATAATGTTGCTTCCCCCTGTGCACTGAACAGATGAGCATTTTCCCTTTATTAGCTGTCTGTAATTAAGAGCCAACTGGTGGGACAAGAGCCTGAGGGGCCAGCTTTTGCAGCTGGTGATGGAGCAGCAAAGCACCCCCCTGCCTTCTGCTCTCATCAAGGGAGGCTCCATCCCTCAAAGTGAGCAGCTGCTGATCTCTGCAGGACACTGCAAAGTGTATGGTCACTGTTGGGGACCTTCTCAAAACACATGGGCACTGCTAGTTCCTCCAAACTGTCCCCTGGGAGCAAAGGGATGGGATTGTCCCTGCAATAAACAGCACAGGCAGCTCTGGCTTGATGCCATCCCTTCTCATGGCATGGGGAGATGAGGATGTGTCACATGTTTTAGTGGTGAGTGAAGGCATGGGGAAAGTGGGGAGCTGTTGTATTCCTCCTTCCACTTCTCACGGCAGCTCTGCCAGCCCTTGGCAGGGCCTTGTGCAAGTATTTGAGGCTGGCAGGAGGGTTCAGTGTCCACAGGAGCTGCTGTGCAGTGGTTGCACCCTAAACCAGGCGTCAACCTGGACTCCTGGCTGACACAAATGCAGGGAGAAGACCAGAGCAGATGACCTGCACATCCTCAGGGAATGAGATAGTTTTGCATGAAGAAATAAATTAATTTCACCTGAGTCTCCTGGCTTAAGATGATGCGAATATTCCTCTTTCCTGAAGATCTGTTGCTGGAATTGAAGATGCCTCAGGTCAGGTGAGAGGAGTCCTACCTGTATTGTTTCCTTTTCCCAGAGGCTCTCTAGCACAGTGAAGTGGAGCAATGAACTTGTCTGCAAATCTGATCCCAAGGCAGATTTTTAAATTCCTTATCCAAGTTAGACCCAACCAATGAACCAAATATGGTGGGAATTCTCCATTTGACATTAATGGGATTGGGATTGAGCCTGGAAATTGGGCAGCACTTCTTTCTTCGTGCAATAAATCCCTCTTGGTTGAGGGTTTGCTGCAAACACAGTCAAGATTTGTTACTTGAAGGCTAAGTTTCAAGCTGACATTCATGCAGCACTGACAGGCACATACAGATGCACAGATGTACCTCCTCTTCCTTTCCTTAAAATGCAAAACTTGGCATGCCAAGTGCTGTGCAAGAAGAAAATATCTCTATCAGTAGCAGCTAAATGCACAGGACTCAACTCTATTTAATTCTTCATTTCACTCTGAATAGATTTCTGAAAGGATCTGGAGCAAGTTGCCCAGAGAGGCTGAGGATGCTCCTTCCCTGGCGGTGTTTAAGGCCAGGCTGGATGAGGCTTTGAGCAGCCTGGTCTGGTGGGAGGTGTCCCTGTCCATGGCAGGGGGGCTAGAACTAGGTGATCCTGAAGGTTCCTTCCAACTCAAATCATTCTATGATTCTATGATAATTTCCAAGGTCTTTGTGTTTCCAGAGGCACTCAGCAAAGCAAAGGGATGAGAGGCTCTCCCATGAGAGCAGTGGGAGGCAGGAGCCAGCAGTGGTTGAGCTGTGGAGATGCTCCAAGTTCAGCCAAACCATTGCCTGATTTTGTTCCACAGTTGCTGGATGCAGAGGCACCAGACAGTAGCCCCCATTGGTGGGAGCAGAAGAGTTTGTGGCTTGATATAGAGCCCCTGGCTGAAACCTGTCTCTGACCCCACCTCACCTCAATGGGCTGATATGGCCAGTAAAGCCCTGTTTGCTAAGCAAAGCATGGTCTGGTTGCCCTGCACTGGAAAAATATGGGTTTATGCATTTGTGTCAGTGGAGCAGGAGCTCCTGTTCAGAAAGGGATAGGAACTGGAGAAGAGCAAGCTCCAGGGAAATCATATAGCAGCCTCCCAAGTACCTGAAGGGGTGACAGGATGAGAGGCAATGGTTTTAAATTAGAGCAGGGTGGGTTTAGATTAGACATTAGGAAGAAGTTCTTCACCATAAGGGTGGTGAGATACTGGCCCAGGTTGCCAGATTTGTGGTGGTGGCCCCATCCCTGGAGACATCCAAGCCCAGGTTTGTCAAGGCTCTGAGCAACCTGATCTAGTGCAGGATGTCCCTGCTCACTGCAGGGGGTTTGGACTAGATGGTCTTTGAAGGTTCCTTCCAACTCAATGCATTCTATAATTCTGTGTCTGATTCTATGATTGAGAAGATGCAAAAGGTCCTCCCTGGGCAAAGAGGAGTGTGCTGTAACACAGAGTCTGCAGTGCCAGCAGAGGTATGAAGACCATGTGTGAAGCCAGAGGAGAAGCAGCACAACAGTTCCCTATTACACTGGGCAGTGGGACTTTGTGGTGCACCTTTTATGGAGTGGTGGGAGACCGCAGCGTGCAGACAAAAAGAGATGAGTCACTCAGGTCACTAATGAAAGGTCACAGCATCCCCAGATTCAGAGAGAAGCATTTATTTCTTCAGCATATTTCATTGCTGAAGTACCTTTGGCTACAGGGACAGCAGACCTGACAGGTTATCTTATTTACCAAGGCTATTGGTTAGAATGGGGAAGGAATAGCAGATGCAATTGCTCCAGGTGACCTGGGCAAAGATGGTAAATACAACTAGGACTGGGCATTGTTAGAAAAGAGTTTAATAATGAAGAAAAGTATGAGCCTTCATCTATGCTATGCAGCATGTTTTGGCATCTGTGAGGCCAACAGCTTTTGAAGAAGAGCAAACCACAGAAATAGACTAACATTTAGAGTGCCTGTGTGAGGCCATCAGCCTGACATCACTCCTGCAGTGCTGGCAGTTATAAATAGGTGATGCCATGGGGCCTGGGGAGAGCCAGAGCTGCAGGATGCACTTGCAGCTTGGTGGCACAGAGCCCTAATACAGCCCAGGGTTGACAAAGATGTGCCATTTTTCAGACCATCCTTCTAAATACCCTCCAGCAACAAGCCCTCTATGCCCTTTGCCATCTGTGCTGCTTCTTGCTCAAGGCAGGGCTCAGTATGGAGGGCAGGACAGCGAAACAGCCTGTGGAACTGCTCTTTGAACCACAACATGAGGCTATAGCCTAAATTTTGCCCAACAGCTCCTCTCTGCCCTGATGCTCAGGTTGGTTCAGGTACCCTGAAAAACCATTTTTTTGCCAGAGCACAGCCCATCCAGCATGGAATTCTTCTACTTGTTTGTGCTCATGAGCAAAATGTTTAAGGAGCATCAAAAAGCTTCCAGGCTTCCCAGTATCACCACAGCTCCTCCTGGGAGACGTCCACCCTGGCTCTGATGTGGAGCTGCCATTTGGCAGAGATGGGGGGAAAACAGCAGACCACAGCTCCCAGTTAGCTCCTACTGGCCCACAACACCCTGCTGTGCCTTCAATCCAGGCTGTCAAGGGTGAGCAGGTCTCACAGCAATGGGAAGCTGCCAGCCCAGGGGAGACCTCAAGAGTAGGTTTGGTGCTGGTGATGCCAAGAGCCAGGAACTCTCACTGAATGAAACATTATTTGGTTGTCGAGGGAAAAATACAACTATAAAAGTGTGTGCAAAGCTGAGATAGCAACATAGTGCCTTGCTGGGAGTCCAGTGAGCCCAGGATGCAGCTCATCCAGATACCTGAGGTTGTCCTGGACCCCAGCAGGTCTGCAATAACCAGCAGATGCTGCAGCCTCCCCAGAGATGCTGGGGGATAGCAGCAAAGCAGAAACAGCAGTGCCACCCTCGTAGCCCTACTCACTGCACCAAGCAGGGAGGTGGGAATAGCTGCAGCTGATCACCCCAGGACCACTTGCAGAGCATGCTGTGAAGGAGAGGGGGCCCATGAGCTGAAATATTAGGGAAAAGTCTGTATTTTAACCCTCCTGTCCATATGAATGAGCAGGAACCATCTCTCCATGGCTGGATTTTGTGCCCACAGCTGGTGGTGGAGCAACCAGTCAGGGCTTCTTCTCCCTCCCTGCCTGATCTCCATCACTCCTTGTGCCCAGATTTACCACCAGTAGCTCTTGTTAGCCCAAATGGGAGCAAATCCAGCAGCACAGAAGGTGAGAGGAAGGTTTATTTTCCTTCTCTGTGGGGCAGAGGAGAGGAGCAGAGGGTCAATCATGGATAAACCTGAGCAACAGACTCAGCCCCAGGGCATGGGGCAGCATCCCCTCATAAAAGCACAGCATGGGGAAGAGCATCAACACCTCCACACCCCAGGCTGGAAGACAACTCACACCTCTCAATCCTCCTGCCTACAGGGAACAGTTCAAATGTGACAGAACACTGGAACAGGCTGCCCAGAGTGGGTGTGGGGTCTGCTTCTCTGGAGACATGCACATCCCACATGGATGCCTTCCTGTGTGACCCAGTCTAGGCATTCCTGCTCTGGCAGGGGGATTGCACTAGATGATCTTTTGAGGTCCCTTCTAATCCCTGCTATTCTGTGATTCTGTGAAATGCAATTCCCAAGCCAGAGATTCAGAAATGGCCATGCCCAGGGTCTGTTGCCTGCCCTTGTGGAGAGGTGCTCTGGCAGCATCATCCCCTGGCACTGCTCTGCCTCAGCTCCCACCTCAAGAGACACTCAAACAAAGGACCTCAAATTTAGCCCAATATTTTTGAAACCTAGAGATGCCTTCTGCTTATGTTCCCACTTAGCTCAGGTGCTTCTCCTGCCCCCACAAAAGCCTGGTGTTAATTTGATTCCCTGGCAGTGATTCATGGTGGATCTGGCGTCCTGCTGCTGGGAGCAGCTGCAGTTCCTGTGCCTCCGTTTGCTCTGCCCCAGGGACATGGCACAGCCCCCCTGAGTGGCTGAAAAGGATGGAACAGGGCTGGAGCAGGGCACAAACAGCTGGGCTGGGCACACACAGGAGCATCTTTGCATTTGCAGTTCAGAGAGGATGTGTCTCATCTCCCCAATTAATCCTGCCAGAGCAAAGCCTGGAGAGAGGCAGCTGGAAAATCTCTGCATGCAAACAAGGCTCAGTAAAATCTGCAGTTTTGAGATAGATGAAGAAATACATAAATATGGTCCTGACACAGGGCTTTCACCATGACAGAAAATCATAGAATGGCTTGAGTTGGAAGGGACTTTGAAGATCATCTAGTTCCATCCTCCCTGCCATGGGCAGGGACACCTCCCTCTACACCATGTTGCTCAGTGCCTCATCCAGCCTGGCCTTAAACACCTCCAGGGAGGGGGCATCCACAACCTCTCCACCCTCACAGTAAAGAATTTCTTTCTTATATCCAGCCTAAATCTCCCCTCTTCCAATTTGCATCCATTACTCCTACTTCTACCACCCTGTACCCTATTAAGAAGTCCTACTCCTGCCTTTCTGTGCTGAACATCCCCAACTTGTAAGTCACTACGAGGTCATCCCTGAGTCTTCTCATCTCCAGGCTGAACATCCCCAACTTCTTCATCCTGTCCTCACAAAAAAAATGCTCCAGCCATCTGATCATCTCCATGGCCCTCCTCTGGACCTGCTCCAACAGCTCAATTTCCTTCTTATAAATACTTTCATTTTGCTGTATTCACTCCCCACCAGGAACTTGCCACACTCTCTGGCATGGCGAAGCTGGAACCATGTTCATGGGACAATCCACAGCTCTCTTGGCTGAGAAATCACGTGTGGCCCCAAAGCCAGAGCTGCTCCTGGTGTCTGGGACCAGCCTGTGGAGAATCACTAGCAGGGAAAGGAAAATACACCTTGGTGGAATCAAACACTGTGTGGAAACAAGCTGGTGCCTGGCCAGGAAGCACCATCAGCATCTCAGCACCCTGAGCTTCAGAGGCAGAGCTAGAAAGGACATCCTGAGTTTTACTCATAAATGCACTTTTCCCCAGTTGAAGTGCTGAGGTCCATTTGTTTCCTACCCAGTTATTTTTAGCAATGAAATGAGCCATTTGCTGTAAACTGTCTGCCTGGAAAGTGATACCCCAGGGCAGCACATGGAGTTGCTGCAGCTCCCACACCATGAGGTCATCACTGCCACTGGCACAGCCAAATCTCACCTGGAGCATGGCTCAGCTCGATGGTAGGGTGGGAGCAATCATTCCTCCCTCAAGAACACCCAGAGAAGCTTATGAATGTACTGCTGGACATGGGAGCTGTCAGCAGATGCTCCTGCACAGCAAGGCATGTGCTGTCCTTCACCTCCCTCAGGTGGACTTGGTGTTGAAGCCCTCACAGAGCTCCTGGCAGGGGCTGAGGCACCTCACGGGGTGCCACGTGGCTTAAGATGTGACACAGAGCTTGCCAGGTCCCATTGCTCACCCAGGATTGACCCATAGTGGTTCCAGACCCTTTCTGTCCCCATGGTGCAGTGCAGGACAGGGGTGAAGCTGTCACTGTGGCACCCTCTCAGCGAGCTTTGCATATTTGCCATTCATTCCCAGAGCCTTTGGCCTTGACCTTCCTGGCATCCCCGCAGTCCGTGATGCAGGGACATCATTTATAGCATCATGACATTGCCATGCTGGGAGCAGAGGATCAGAATCAGGCCCTTCTCTCCATTTGGCCAAGGGTTTGACGTGGATGTGTTTCTATGGTTTCTATGGTATGTTTCTATGGTTAGTGGCCCTGACAGATCATCTACAGATTAACCCTCCCAGGGACCAGGACCCTTTCTCCAGATACAGTCTCAAAGCCTCTCTCCTTTGTAGCTGAGGTCCAGTGGCTCTTCAAAGGGACCACCCCACTCCAGCACCAGCACAATCCTCCAGACCTCCCAGCCCAAATCCAGATTGCTTTCTGGTTCTCATTTAATGGGCTCTCAGCAAATCTTTCCCCAAATTATTGAGCAGGGGCATTACTATTTGACCTTATGAACTAAACTAAAGCTGCTGAGATCAAGAGCTTGCTAAGGCAGAGCAGCACCTTCCTCGTTTGGTTGCCATCCAGGTGCTTTGTGGCTGGCTGGTGTTCAACTGACAGCTTTCCAAGGGTATAAAAAACTTATTAGGCTGAAAATAGAGTTTGTGGCCATAAACTGTCAAAGCATTGTCATCATTTCTAGCCCAGGTCTGTCTGTGTACAACCAACAGCCATGGGAGGATGGGGCATCATGGACCTATTTTGGGCAGGAAGGGTAATTGGGGAAGGATCATTAATGAGTTGTGGGGCATTAAGAAGGAGCATGGCTGGTACCAGGCAAGGTGGTTCAAGAGAGTCACACATGGAGCTGTGTTCATCTGCCCTGAGCTTTGAGACTGGCAAGCCACATCCATGGTGACCTGTGTGACCTCATCTAGGTCTTCCTGCTCTGGCAGGGGGATTGGACTAGATTACCTTTTGAGGTCTCTCCCAATCTCTGATATTCTGTGATTCTGTGACCATGTGGAGGCATTTGCAACCAGTTCTTCATTAATTCCCTCATGAAGCTTCCAGATTGGCAGAGCAAAGCATCTTCAGCCATCTGAGCTCCAAAGAACCAAGGAAATCACAGAGCCAAGAAAAAGTTGTGAGGCTCTGGAGCCTACAAATAACCCTGAGTGTGGCCTGTGGGACAGAGACAAGTCAGCTCTGGACAGAAGGCTACTTCACAGGAATGTTATGGAGTCATGGGGTCAGAAGCAGATGCTGCTACATCCAAACTGGATGTGGTGAGAGACTCTGTATCCACAGAAGATGGCATCATCATGCTCCTTGTGCCAAGAGAGGAGAAATTGCTCCTGGTGCCCAGCTCCCAGTGCCAACTGGCCTCAGACAGTTGGGTAGGGACTGGGGTCCCACTCCTGCCAGGGCAGCTGCAGCCTGTTGTTATTCATATCTTAGTATCTAATCCTTTTTAGAAATGAACTAATCCATTGCTTTAAAAATATCCTGTGTCATTGTGATGCTATAATCTTGGTATTAAATGGCATTAAAGACAGAAGAGCCAGTGCTTTCACTATAGCAAAAGCAAACATCTACTTGTTCTCTAAAAATAACAGAAAGAAGCAGAGAGTGTCAGGAGGGTCCCCAAGCCCCCCACTGCGGCCAAAATTCATGGAGGAGCTGGCATCAAAACCTACCCTCAGCCCTGTGTGGGTGGGCAGTGCAGCTGGGGGTGATGGCAGCTGGCACCTCATGTCCTCTTAACACTGGTCCCTTCTACCACCTCTCCCCATGTACTGGAAGGGTGCTCCCACCTCTCCCCAGACACATCAGGCTTCATGACCTTACTAGACAGACCCACACTGCTGGTTCCCGTTCAGCATCTAAGACTGTTAAGCTGCTTTACTTATTTCAATCCATTAAAACTGGAAAAGCTTTTTAATAAATTCCCCCCCACTAGACTGGAATTAGTAGATGTGGGACAATTAGACACATTATTTTAGGTGCTGGTTTTAAGCACAGATGAGGTTTGACTTTGTTTACCAGGAAGCAGCTTCCCAAAGTTCACCTCCAAAGGACCAAACAAGCAAGGTGTGTTCACCCTGGTCACAAGTACCTCCCAACAGAAAGCCATCACTTCCACTTCTGTTTTATTTTCAGAGCTCTTGCTCCCTCTCTGCCTCCCCACACAATAAAAATGAGACATTTAATCTCATAATGCAACTTTCTCACTGGAAATCAATGATGGAGTACATTATCTTGTCTGGACTGATCCAGTAGCTCCAATCTGACCTTTCCTGAGCTCAGCAAAGCTGGGGGAGAAGACAAAGGTTCAACTGCACGACTTTCCCACTGGGAAGAGGGGAACTTTCCTGTGCCTCAGGAGGGACACAGCAGTGACCTGACACAGTTTGGTCTCACTCATGCCCCTGCTCTTTGTCCAGGCAGGAAAACAGCAATGCAGGAGCAGTGAGGCACAGAGCAGGCTGATTTCAGCATCATCTTATTTACCAAGGGTATGACCCTGTTCAGGGTTGTGGGTATCACTGCCCACCTGGTCCTGGCTTCCTCAGTGCTGGGGGTGTTCCTCATTAGGAGATAGATCATAGAATCATGGAATCATAGAATAGTTTGGGTTGGAAGGGCCCTTAAAGCTCATCGAGTTCCAACCCCCCTGCCATAGGCAGGGACACCTCCCACTAGACCAGGCTGCCCAGTGCCCTGTCCAGCCTAGTCTTGAACACCTCCAGAGAGGGGGCATCCACAACCTCTCTGGGCAACCTGTTCCAGTATTTCACCACCCTCACTGTAAAGAATTTCTTTCTTATGTCTAGTCTAAATCTAATTTATATCCATTGTTTCTAGTCCTCCCATCCGATATTATGTTAAAAATTCCTTCCCCTGCCTTTCTGTAGGACCCCCTCAGGTACTGCTAAGTTACTATGAGGTCCCCTCTGAGCCTTCTCTTCTCCAGGCTGAACAACCCCAACTCTTTCAACCTGTCCTCATAGGGCAGTTGCTCCAACCCTTTGACCATCTTCGTGGCCCTTCTCTGGACCCTCTCCAACAGCTCAATGTCCTTCCTGTGTTGAGGGCTCCAGAACTGGACGCAATACTCCAGGTGGGGTCTCACCATTGCCGAGTAGAGGGGTAAAATCCCCTCTCTTGACCTGCTGGTCACACTCCTCTTGATGCAACCCAGGATTTGGTTGGCCTTCTTGGCTGCGAGTGCACACTGTTGGCTCATGTTGAGTTTGTCATCGACTGACACACCCAAGTCTTTCTCTACGGAGCTGCACTCAAGCCACTCTCCACCCAGCCTGTGTCTGTGCTTGGGATTGCTTCCACCCAGGTGCAGGACCTTGCACTTGGCCTTGTTGAACTCAGGGAAGTGCTTATTCACACAGGAAACTCTGTCTCACAGAAGGTCAAAGCAAAGCCCTAAAGGAGAAATCAGTGGCATCTCAAGCCCTGGGATGTTACAGGAGCCCCATCCCAAGATGGGAGTTACAGCAGCCATTTCCTTGTGCCTTTTGTTGAGTGAGACCCTCTTCCAACACTACTTCATCAATGACATCCCCAGAAAAAGGATTTCCCTGAATCTCTGTATCTCCCAGTGCAGCAGGCAAAGGCCAAGAGAAGACAAGACACACTGCCAGGTGAAGATTTCTGCTGTGGTGAGGAGAAGACCTTGCAGACAGCCATGGTCTACCAGGCCAAAAGAGGCTGGCAGAAAGAGAGGGCTGGCAGAAACCACCCTGAGGAAGTTCTGGAAGTTGTTCTTACAGGGGCAGAGATGGCTCCCCATTCCCCAAATGTCTCTCAGCAACAGGGGAGATGAGATCCCATTGACAGACCCTCTCCCTACACAGTGCTTTGAGAAGGCTGTGCTGAACCATCTCCACCCAAGCACTGCTGGCTGTCATCTCAGGCATGTTTGGAAACACACTGTGGAGGATTCAGGTAGTTCATGGCCATCTAAGACAGGTGTTGGTGCTAAAGGGAACCGTGCAAGTAGATGCTCCATGGCTGGAGAGCATCTCCCAGGGTTCTGCATGCACTGGCATGTTGGCTCAGCATCTGCACAGAGCAGGTGGCTTTGGATAACACACTACAGCATCAGCTTAATGCTCCAAATACTACCTGGAGACATCAAAATTTGACCTGTGACTCACTAGAATCCGCTGAACACCTCCTGAAAGTTGTGTGGCAGGCACCCAGTGATGTGGCTTAGTGTAAGATCTCCTTCCTCTGTAGTGGAACTCCTAGGAGCTCAATTAGCAGCACTGTGTCCAGTCTTCAAGCATGATGTCATTGCTGACCAGTGGAAAAAAAATCACCAACAGCTGGTTGGCAGCAGGTGAAGTGGATCATCTCTGTCAGGAGCCCTTCCATTGCCCAGGGCTAGGAGATCTGACAGCATCTGGCTGCAAACAACCCTGCTGAGAACATAAACCAGACACATTCCTCCAGCCAAGACTCTGACACCTGGTTTAGGAAGCTGCAAGCACTGAGATGTCAAACAGCAAAGCCCCAACAGCTCCTGCCAAAGGTGATGGATGCCCCAGCCTGTATTTGTTCTTCAGTAACAACTTTCATTAATGGTGCTGCCTTGGAGGCTCAGCAAGGAGGAGGGAACTGGCAAGAGTTTAGGGTGAAAGAGTTCATTATTACAGCAAGAAAGGGCACCACGTCCCTCGTGCTGGCCATAGAAATGCAGAGGAAGGGATGGAAGGAGCTCCAGTGGATGATTCCCTGATCCAGGAAGGCATCACCTCTACCCAGAGCCCTTTCAGCAGACATCTGCTCATTTCAATTTTAAACTCCTTCAATGATGGGGCAGCCACAGTTCCCCCAAGCAATCTCTTCTGCTGTTCACAGTTAGAAAGTTTTTGTCTTGCCCAATTCAAACCTCTTTTGCTGCAATTAAAGCCCAATGCACCTTGTCTTCTCCAAAAGGAGAAGTGAAATGGAGGGGGATGCCATCCTGCTCTTTGGTTTGCCTGCCTTGTTTGTTTTATTTCTAGAAAGAGTTTATATTTTAAAGGATATACTGTCTCCTGCAACATACAACTCGGAGAAGTAGATTTCTATTTTTAAAAGCTTGGGAAACCAGTAATGAGAAATGGAGTCTTCGTGTTGTGGAATCTACCTCCTACCAGAGTCATCTCCCTGCACCTCCCAAGCCTACCCGGGCTGTCTGCTGTGTATTAGTGGGGGGAGGCTCCACTCACTGCCCTTCACCAGTGTCCTGGTCCCTCTGCTTCCACAGCACCTGACAAACACATCACAGAAATCAGCAGAAACAATGAACCTGATGATTTTGTTCCTTTCTGCTCTCTGGAAGCAGCACTGGACACCACAAGTCAGACCAGCTGGAAAAAAAAAAACAGAGAAGACAGGGAATGGGCACCATGGTGTGTTCCTCACTGCTGTTGCTAAGAAGCAGCACCTTCTTGCCCAGAGCTGGATTGGGTGGGGGAGGCAAGGGCTGCCCCATATGGCAAGGGCACACTGTAGGACCAGGGTCACACAAGCCACAGGTCCCTGCTTCCAGGCAGGGCAAGCAAAGTACTGACACAAGAAGCTCCTGCAGCCTGAGAGCAACATCCAGGTGTAAACTGGGGGAAAGAGACCATTAAAATGTCACCAGTGTGGGATGAAGTGTGGCATTGCTGGGACTTCCAGCTCCATCCTGGTGTGGCCAAGCATAGCAGGCTCAGGCCATGTGGGAGCCACTCTTGGTGTAAACAGGAACCAGTGCTGGTGCCCACAGCAGCTGGGCTCTGGAGAGGCTGCTGCCCAGGGAGGCAGCACCCAGTGCCCCCAGGAGCCAGTGCCCAGGGACATGGTGTCCAGTGCCCACAGGAACTGGTGCCAGAAGCATCCTGGTGCCCACAGCAGGCAGAGCCCAGGGAGCTGGGAGCTGGTGCCCACAGGAGCTGGGGTTTGGGGGACTGGTGCCCAGTGCCCACAGGAGCCAGTGCCCAGCCACCCAAGCTCCGGTGCCCACAAAAGCAGATGCCTGGGGCACTGGTGCCCGGTGCCCGCAGCAGCCCATGTGTGTGCCGGCCGGTGCCCGGTGGCCGCAGCAGGCTGTGCCCGGGGCTGGATGCGCAGAGGAGCCCGTGGGAGCAGCGGGCGGAGCACGGCGCGGGGGGTGCGCTGGGGGCGGGCGCA
>VZTY01019519.1:37550-58104 GCA_013400935.1 Turnix velox
CGCGGGGGGCGGCGGGGCCATGCGGAGCCCGGGCTGAGGCGCCGCGGCCGCCCCTCGCCATGAAGCGGCAGAACCTGCGGACGGCCGCTCTCATCCTCTGCATCTTCTCCTACCTGCTGGTGGGCGCCGCCGTCTTCGATGCGCTGGAGTCGGAGGCGGAGAGCGGCCGCAAGCGGCTGCTGGAGCAGAAGCGCGGGGAGCTGCGGAGGAAGTACCGCTTCTCCGCCGACGACTACCGGGAGCTGGAGCGGCTGGTGCTGCAGGCCGAGCCGCACCGCGCCGGCCGCCAGTGGAAGTTCGCCGGCTCTTTTTACTTCGCCATCACGGTCATCACCACCATCGGTGAGTGCCGGCATCCCGGCGCCCCTCCCTCCCTTCATCCCTCCATCCTTCTCTCCCCACATCCCTCCATCCCCAAATCCCTCCATCCCTTCATCTCTACATCCCTCCATCTTCACATACCTCCATCCGCACACCCCTCCATTCCCACACCTCTACACCTTCCCAGCCTTCCACACCTTTACAACCTTCACCACCTTTGGGTGCCCTGGCACACCACGGGGGAGCTGCCTGCAGAGGAGAGATAGAGAGACCTCACCCTTACAAGGCTGGGACATCATCTCTGAGCTGACCCTGTGGGACCCCAGTGCCCGCAGCAGGACCAGTAATGGGCAGGCTTGGTTCTGGGGGATGCTGGGGTTGCTGCTATAGCTGGGCCACCAAACGTCGTTGTCCCAGCGTGGTGGCAGCTCACGGAGCTTCTACAGGCACCTCTGGGGCTGGCAGCTGCAGAAGTTGGCAGGGTGTGGAAGAGGAAAGCTGGGAGCTACATCCATGCTCTGGACAGTCTTTGTAGCCATCGAGCCAGGCTGAGGAGCTGGGCAAGAACTCATGCCTTCATTGCCAGCTCCAAACTCTGGATGTTTGGTTCTATGAGACCTACTTCGGGGAGCCCAGCCAGCACCAGCCACCAAAAAACCTCTGCCTGCAGGGGAAGGTGGGTGTCAATTAGCTTGGCGAGAGTGAGTAAAGCTCATTAAGCCCCCAGATAGATGTTTACCTACACTAGAGCCCAGTATTTTGGCTTGCTCTTTCTTCACTGGAGAAGGAAACTAAATTGAGTGAGGATTGCCTTGATTCCAGGTGAGATTAGCCACAAGGGAGTTGAGCATTGTTTAATTAATCCACTTCAGTTAATCTGTGCACCCTGAGCATCCCAAGGGGGGGCCATGAATCTGTGCTCGTGCTGTTGCTCGTGATGAGATTTCTGTCTGTGTTTGTGCTGGGGGAAGGAACCCTGAGGCCAAATCCTGCCCCTTCCCAGCTCGCTGCACCTCTTCCTCTGCAAGGACAGGTCTCAGACTCAATGGGCTTGGGACAGGTGACATACAGCTGGTAGCCAAAGCATCATCCCACAGGACACATGGTGGTGTTACCAGGGGATAAGAGGTGGCTGAGGGGCTTGGGACAGCTGACATACAGCTGGTAGCCAAAAGAATCTTCCCTGACGACACAGGGTGGTGTTATCAGGGGACAAGAGGTGGTGCAGGGGCAGATACCCCACAGCCCCCAGGGAGTGTGATGTGGGGCTGGGGCAAAGACCTGCATCCATTGGCTCAAGGCACAGTTTAGTGGCAGGCCCTGGCAGGAGGGGAGGATGAATGGCTTCCACAAAAACCTCCATCTGGTGATAGGTTATGGCTTCATTTACATTATTTCTCTGTTGTCTGTGACAAACCATTGCTACACTTATCACACACACACACACCCTGCAATAAATAATTTCTGCTCAGATACCATATTTCTGAGACTCTGGCACGTCAGGCCTCTTTACAGGGGACTGTGCTCCAAATCCCAGTTTTAATGTTAATGGAGCTGTGTTTACTCTCCCTAATTCTCCCTGTCATTTTGAAAGCATCAGTCAGATGCTCTTTCAGAAGTCTCTCAGGGTGCAACAACTGTTTTTCCACTTACTGCTCTTCTAGGTCATTATATTTCCCTCCTCATGGCTGTCACTGTATTATCTTGTAGCCCAGGACTAATTGCCTGGGGTTGTTAAGCTGGAATCTGAGTGGAGGTTTTGTTTGGCCACTGCAGTCTCATGTCTGCTCTGTCTCCCATGAAATGTGGCATCAGGCATCAAGTTTATAATTTCTGATTGCCTAAGCTTATGAACAAACAGGGTAATTAAGAAACCAGCCCCTTCCCGTGTCCTTTCAGTTAAGGGGACAAGGTGGTCAAGTTTAATGCTGTTCTCATCTCCCCCAAGCCCTGTCCCATGGTGGGAGTTTCCTGGAGCCAAGGGAGCCACAGTGTGGATGTAATCCTCTGGCTGTCCCATCACTGCTTCCCTCAGAGCATTGGCAGCAGAGTCAAGCCACGCAGCATTGGACAAGACTGGGAAATAAAAAGAGGGCATCTCCCCCATGTTCTTCATGCAAAAGTCACCTGGAAAACAATGAAGACACAGCTGGTTGGCTGCCACAGGCCTTACAGCACCTGGAGAAGGGGCTGATTCTGCAGCCATCTTTAGAAAAGAGGTTTCCAGCCCTGTTAGTTTCTCATAGAAACCCAAAAGAAAGGTTTGCATCCAGTTGTCCCCACGCTGTGTGACTCCTTTGCACTGAGTTACTCATCAGCTGCAGTCCCTGTGAAGCTGATGTGATGAGGTGAGGTGGGCACAGAGCAAGTGGGGAAGACTGTGGTGAATTCGACTCCTGGTATAATTGTGTGTGCCCTTGAATCACAGCTCAGGAATGTGGAGTGAGGTGGAAAGTTAAATCTCGGGAGGTGTTCAAGGAGAACCTTGTCCTCCTGGAGATCCTTGTCCCCAGGATGAGGGTTGACAGGGCTGTGGTGGCATAAATATCTCCCAGCTTTTCAAACAGTCCAACTCCTCCAGCCCAGCCCTGCGTCAGGGTCAAGTCTTAGTGACACTGGAGTAAACCTGAGTCCTCTCAGAGGTACTTGCTTCTACAGAGAATCAGAAAACCCTAGAATAGTTTGGGTTGGAAGGGACCTTAAAGATCATCAAGTTCTAACCCCCCTGCCACAGGGAGACTCCCACTAGATCAGGTTGCTCAATGCCTCATCCAGCCTGGCCTTAAACACCTCCAGGGAGGGGGCATCCACAACCTCTCTGGGCAACCTGTTCCGGTGTTTCACGACCCTCACCATAAATAATTTCTTTTTTATCTCCAGCCTCAGTCTCCCCTCTTCCAATTTGCATCCATTATTCCTAGTCTTTCCATCACATATCCTATAAAAAAGGAACCCCAGCCTTTCTGTGGCCCCCTTCAGGTATTGAGAAGCTACCATGGGGTCCCTCCTGAGCCTTCTCTTCTCCAGGCTGAACAACCCCAACTCCTTCAGCCTGTCCTCATAAGGCAGTTGCTCCAGCCCTCTCATCATCTTCATGGCCCCCCTCTGGACCTGCTCCAACAGCTCAATGTCCTTCTTATGTTGAGGACTCCAGAACTGGACACAATACTTCAGGTGGGGCCTCACCAGAACAGAGTAGAAGGGCAAAATCACAGAGAGGCTCTGTAGCTCCTATCCCACAGGTCTCAGGCTGCCTTTAGCCTCCTCACACAAGCTCAGGCTCTATCAGGAAGGATCTTCTTCTTTTAGAGGACAAATGGCGTTCTGCCCACACAACACTGCAATGTGCCATCATCCCAAAGGATGTGGTACCCTGTGGCCCCCATAGATCTGTTACTGATTCATCTTCCCCACCTTCTCCTACTGTTCCTCTTGGTCCAGGGCAGCTTTGTTGGAAACTCCAGTGAGGGCTTGATGCCCACCTTTCCTTTTTCCCTCACAGGCTATGGACATGCTGCCCCAGGCACGGATGCTGGCAAAGTTTTCTGCATGTTCTACGCCATCCTGGGCATCCCACTGACACTGGTCATGTTCCAGAGCCTGGGGGAGCGCATGAACACCCTGGTGAGGATGCTGCTCAAAAAGATCAAGAAGTGTCTGGGCATGAGGACAACTAATGTCTCCATGGAGAACATGGTCCTGGTTGGCTTTCTATCCTGCATGGGGACCCTGTGCATCGGCGCCGCCGCCTTCTCCTACTTCGAGGGCTGGACTTTCTTTCATGCCTATTACTACTGCTTCATCACCTTGACCACCATCGGCTTCGGGGACTTTGTGGCTCTGCAGAAGAACGAGGCTTTGCAGAAGAAGCCCCCCTACGTGGCTTTCAGCTTCATGTACATCCTGGTGGGGCTGACCGTCATCGGCGCCTTCCTCAACCTGGTGGTGCTGCGCTTCCTCACCATGAACTCGGAGGACGAGCGGCGGGACGCGGAGGAGCGAGCCTCACTGCGGAGAGCCCGCAACAACATCCACCTCAAGCCCAAACAGGACAGCCGGGCTGCCAACGCCATCTTTCTCCCCACGGAAGACAGGACCAGCCAGATGAACCTCATCCCTCTGATCCAGGAGGAGAGGCAGAGGCGGCAGTCGGCCAACTCGGCGGCCGCCGTGCCCTCCTTCTGCACCTGCCTGTGCTACAGACCTCAGCTCTGCGCTAGCCCCGCACCCTCCCACCCCGACACCCTGAGCTGCCACACCAACCCCGTCTACTACAACTCCATCTCCTACAAAATCGACGAGGTGTCCCTCAGCACACGGGGACAGACTGGCTCTTCCCTGGGGAGCACTTTGTCATCCAGCAGCCCCCGCTGCCAGCGGCACCCCCGGCTGCGCAGGAAATCCATCTGAGGAGCTGCATGGTGAGCCACGCTCAGGTCTTCAGGGGAATGATAAATTATGGACAGAGACCTCAGGTCCTTCTGACTGCTCTCGTTTCTTCTCTTCCTCTCCCCTTCCCAGATGACAGCCAGCCAGCCTCCAGGCAGGGGCCAGTGAGCGCCTTGCAAACCCCCTGAGAAATCATCATTCCTTTTTGCAGACACCTAATGACACTCTTAGTTTTCTTTGCTTTTTAGGTTCAAGGACTTGGGTCCAGTGAGAATACCCCCACCATGTGAAGGCTGGCAGGCTGTAGGTCTGCTTTCCCACCTCCCTGCTCCCTACAGGGAGATGCTGCTGCCCTCCCACCCTGTGGCTGCTGCAAGCCCTCACCTCTCATGACATGGGCTGGATGGCATTTGCTGAGACCCTACTAAGTACAAACCCTGCAATAATGAGCCCTGTGGAGTTAAAGATCCCTTTGAGCTCTTCCCAGGTAAATGGATGCTCAGATGGTGGGTGGGCAGGTAGAGAGGGGATGTGCCTGGGTCCTGCTACTCAGCATATGGAGACAGCTTTGTGGGATCACATCTCCCATCACTAGCTCTCTGGGTCTAAGCCCAGGCTTGTGTCTGGCTCAGAATTTTGGAACCTGAAGGTTCACACACTCACACAATGGTTTGAGTTGGAAGGGAACTCAAAGGCCATCCAGTGCTACCTCCTGCCCTGGTCAGAGACAACTTCCATCAGCTCAGGTTGCTCCATGTCACATTCAGCCTGGCCTTGAACCCCTCCAGGGGTGGGACAGCCACAGCTTCTCTGGGCAGCCTGGGCCAGGGGCTCACCTCCCTTCACAATAAAGAATTTCCTCCCAATATCACCCACTCAGCCACCAGCTCACATCCCCCAGGCTGAGCTGGCTGCTGGGATATGGGGTCCTGCTCTCAGGGGAAGCTTCTCCAGCCCCCCTCCCCTGGGATGGGCCCAGACCCTGCTCAGGGCACAGCCCCAGGGAGAACCTCAATGATCCCTGGAGAGACACCTGCAACAGGTTTGGCCCTGATGAGATCCTTGGCTAAAATTCTCTTCACCAGTTTCCAGCTGGTGTCATCTCCATGTGACCCGCATCCATCCTGCCTCACTTGCAAGAGAACAGGATGGCAGCACAGCTCCATTTCACTTTTTTGCCCTCAAGAAAGGGGCATCTTCACTCTTAGTTCTACCGAAAAATACTCTCTGAGGGGATTCTCCCAGTGAAAAAATCCTCTTTTCCCAGTGGGGAAGGCATGCAGAGAGGCAGCACTGGGAAGGCCTAAGGGCAAGCTTTGTTCTCTTCTCCTTTTCTTCTGGGCAGTTTAATAAAAGGTGAATCGAGGTGGTGGTGGCTGGTGATTTGTCAGGAGGGTGAGCAGAAGGATGTGCCCAAGCTCTAGCTCCCCTGCCATGGCAGTATGGGAAGGAGGGGGTCTGAGTGGCTGTCCCTGAGCTGAGTTTTCTCACCCATCATGGGATGGTGTCTTTTCTCCCACATAGGGATGTCCTGGGCTTCTCCACCTTCCCCACCCACTCACCTTTGTGTTTCCAACCTTTCCTGATGCTTGGATCTTCCCAGAGACAGCTTTGGGCTGGAATAATCCCCCAAATCTGTGCAGGTTTCTATGACTAGGGCTTTCTTGTTCCAGATTCTAAATTGTCCAGGATTTGGGCTTGGAGATGGATGAAGCCCAAGTGGGCAAGTACTGGGGTGGGCAGGAGCTCTGATGGCTGGGATTGGCTGGCAGCAGAGCAGGGCTGTGCCAGAACTGTGGGGCTGCAGTGGGATTCTCTCTGGCACAGCTGCTTGCCCCCTGACACTTCTCCCCCTGTAGATCCATCCTATGTGCCCCCGGGGCAGATTCCCCTGCAAGATGCTCAGTCCTTCGCAGCCTCAGCCCTTGTCTCACAGGCAGGCAGGGCAGAGACAGTGATAGAGCCAGGAGCACTGCCCCAACCTGCAGCCAGCCTCCCACCACCAAAACCTCCTGGCTGCCTTTCTGTGCCAAACCTGAGACACCCTCCAAGTGGCCAAAACAGCTGGTACCTCTCACCCTCCTTCCTCTCTCCTCCTTTTGGAGGCTGGTGATGGTCTGAGGGTGAGAGATGATGCTCACTCCCAGTGTCCAGCTGGGCTGTCCTGCCTCCCTGCCCTGCCTCCTGGTCTCAGTGATCAAATCTTCTTCCTCCTTCTTCCACCACTACTGCAGCCAGGATGGGTAGCTGGCTGGTGGGGAGCTGCCCTGCCCTGATGACCCGCAGAGGGATTTGAAGGCATGAGAAAGACCTTTAAGGAACTCTCAGTGAACTCTCAGTGATCAGAGGACACACTGATCCCTCATAATTCCCACGGAGAGAAAGGTTGCAGCAGCTCCCTGGGGAAGGCAGCCTGCTCCCACTGCCTCCTCCTGCAGCAGGAGTCTCACCAGAGTCCCCAGACACTCACTACTTGAGGCCATTGGGACCGAGCAGTAGCTGCACATCCACTGACACCCTGGTCTCTTTCCTCAAGGGTCCCCAAGCTCCCTCTGATCACACAGATCCTGGAACTCCCAACAGCCTGGGACAGGAGTAGTTTGTTCCGACAGCAGTGTCTGGGTTTCAAAATCAATCTCTAGTGGCCAATGATGACAAAGGATCCTGGGAAGAAAAAAGCAGGAGGAGAAAGATTTTGATGGGAGTAGGGAGCAGAGGACAGGAGGGAAGCAGGCTCAGCTTTGTGTCTGAAGATGTCCACAGCCACAGACCATATAGAAAAGGCACAGGGAAATGCAGGCTTGAAGCTGGGGTTGATAAAGAGAGAGGACTCTTCCCTGGAGAGCACTGGGATGCACCAGGCTGAACTCCTCTCATTGCCCTTCAGGCAGAGGGAGAAAGGATGGGCCAGCTGAAATCACAGGTTGAGGACAATGAACCAAGACATTCCACAAAACACACCATAGGAAAAAAAAAAGAGAAAGGTTTTATTGTCACCATTATCAACGTTTTCATTAGCTTAACACTGAATTGTAAAGCACTCAATCATTACATATTGTCTGAATTAAAACCTACAGACAGGAAAAAAGTACAGCAGAATCCTCTCCCAAGTACAGAGCAGCAGCTGGTGCCCACCAGTGCTTCTGGGACAGTGTCCCACCTTCCACCCAAGGCAGCCCACACACCTCACAAGTGACCTGCCAGGCTGCTCAGCTCCATTGCCTACATTCCCTCTAGCTCCAACAGAGATTACATCTCACTGGAGGATGTTAAAAAACCTCCAAAAAGTTTTGGAGAAGGTTGCAGAGGCCCAAAACAGCAGATCAGCTGCCCCTTTCCCTGACTCCTACGGCAAGGCAAGAGGAGAGGCAGCAACCCTAAAGAAGTGCCACTGCAAAGCTGTGGGTGGGTTGTTTTTGTTTTGTTTTGGAGCAATTAATGATGTAAAAAGGTTTAACCCCCTGAAAGCAGATGTCCCTACCATGGCCAGACCCCTGGGCAGTGAGGGTACAAGGCAAAGCACACTGTTGCTGGGGAAAGAAGGTGTGGAGTGGCTGGGAAGGGGTGGTCCATCCCTGAGCAGAGGCCAGCTCTGCAGCACCACTGCCCTGGGGTCCCTGTGGGCAATGTGGGATGGACACTCCAGCATAAAGATGCTGCAGCAGCCTCAGGCCCCTCAGGTGGGAATAAGGCCTCATGTCAAGAGGGAAAGAAGAAGAACCCATGGAGGGCGAAAGGGGAAGCAAAGGAAGCTGAAGGAAAGCTTGCTGGAAGCTTCCCTCCTTCCTGTCCTGGCCTTCTCCTGGCCATCTTCATGTGGAGCCCCTGCAGGAGACACACCCAGCTCTTACCAAGGATGGGAAAGGAAAGATCCCCTGTGGTCTGAATTCAGGACTGTCACAAAACATGGGCAGGACACTGGCATCCCAGAGGGGTGGCAGGCCATGGCAGTGCTGCTGAGGGGTCTGGGGTGAGGCACTGCATCCCTGGGATGTCCCTTCCAGCCAGACAGGGAGCAGCTCACAGCAGGAAGGCAAGCTGGGTGAGAGCTGGGGGGACATGCTCTGGATTCACTGTCCAAATCTCACTCTTCCTCACTCCAAACAAAGCCCAAGTCAAGGAGATGGAATCACCAAAGCAGAGACCATTGAGCAGCACTGAGTAAGGATCAACAGCCAGCCCCAGAGAAAAAAAAATCACTGCAGGACTTAAAAGTTGTTGGCTGGTTTAGCAGGATTTAGAAGCTTGGGGACCAGCTATCCCAGTAACTACAAAACATAGGTCCTGGGAAGCTGGTGGGCATGGCAGGTGTGCCCCAGTTCTTCCCTTCTGTCCCCATCACAGCTCAATGAGCAGAGCTCACTGCTGCCCAGGTGGCATCTTCCTTCCCACATGATGGGGTCTGGACCACACATGAGGTACCCAGTATGCAGCAGGCTGTCTGCCAACCTGGAAGAGATCTAGCTTTGGTTGCCATTTTAACTACTAGAAAGTCACAAAGGGGAAAGGATTAGGTCATAGCCTCCATTTGCTGGTGCTCTACATAGGGCTGGCGCTGGCTCCTTCTCTGCTTCAGCTGCTAAAGTGCAAAGAACCAAACACTACGGGAAACCCTCTGCAGTTTCTCTCCTCTACCGGGAGAGCAGCTACTGCAGGAGAGGGAGGGCAGAAGAGTGTCCATACCATGGGAAGAGCCTGAGGATCTTCAGGAAGGACACTTCATGCTGCTGTGATGGGGCTGCTTGGTCAGTTACTGAGCAGAGAGAGCTCTGGCAGCATGAGTTTAAGATCCATTAGCCACATTTTGAGAATACCTCATTGCCTGTACACTCCCTGGGAGATGACCACATCAGATACAGACAGGGAACAGCAGGAGCCCAGCTCTCTGCCATGTTGGGTTTCACAAGCATCCCACAGACCAGGCCATGGCTTCTAGGTGGACAAAGGGCTCATCTAAAAGGAACAAAACACTGACTGTCCCACCAGGCAATCCCTTTCAGAGGAATTTCCCCTTCCTAAGAGAACTTTGCATTTTCCAAAGCACTACATACATTCACCCACAAACTAACATGTGCCTTTGCAGGTCTGCACTGGGGTAGCCACAAAAAGGCTTTTTATCACCCTCTTTTCTAACTTTTTTTGGCTCAATTTCAGCAGCTGCAATGTCATTTTAGGTGCTTGCTCCAGATCTCAATGTGCACTAGATCTCTCTCCCAGTGGCACTTTGTGTTTACACATCTCTCTCCTCCAAGCATTTCACAAAGAGACATGAATTATTTCCTCAACATCAGGGCTCCCAGCCCTGCTGGGTGAGTGACCAGCAGAGTGGCTACCTCACAAACCAGTGTGGAGATCTTTCCTATGGGAAATGCTGCCAGAAATCCACAGGCAATGAACTGGGATGCTGTTCTGAAGCTGTTTTATTTTATCAATGATAGAGCTGACTTAAAATCTAGCATCCTGATCCTCTAACTTTGGAGAAATCTTCAGAGCAGTCCAGCCTTAGGTAACTTGTGAGGAAGGGAACAGAACAGCCTGTTCCCCTTTTACACCTTAGTCCTCTGCAGAGGAGCAATCTCTGCCTTGGGTAGAATTTTCTAACACCATGGACAAACACCACCTATGAATTGGACAAAATAACCCACAAAGCCTTGAAAGATGAGCAACTCAAGCTGCTGCTCAGAAAGAAACACCCTCCTGTGAGCTTGCCCCAGGTATGTAGAGGAAAGTAGGCAGCTGTCAGGCAGAACTCATGTGGCCCCAGAGTGCAAAGGCTTTGTTTTGCTTTATCAGGGCTCCAGTGGCAGTGGGAAACATCCTCATGGAGCTACAAATCCTAGAGAGCCTAAGAAAAACAGGGACATTGAAACAGTCATGAAGTTTATACTCAAACTATCTTTTACCTCTGTAGCATGAAGTCACCTACAGCTGTTTCATTCTTTATCTACAGCGATGGGCACATTTACTCTGAGAGAAGTCTAGAGGATGAATATATCTCACAGGGTGACAGCCCAGGCTTCAGGTTTAGGGTGGTTTTTTGTTGGTTTTTTTTTTTTTTTCAATCAAAGTTAATATGGATTTCTCTCAAAAGTGATGTCACTGAGATTGAAGACAATTATAAACTTTATCAACAATATGTACTACAGCCTGCAAGTCACAATCTGTGCACACCAAATATGGAATAGATTATTGCTTGGTTGCCTATTAGACTTTCTTTATAAAAAGATTTCTTTTATACAGAGTACAGGATTATGACAAAACTAGCTAAGTAGTTCTCATCTTGAAAATACAACAGCAATTCTTTCAACAAAGGCTTGAATAGTAGCTGAGAGTTAATGAACGATAAGAAATATTTTTACTTATAATTTTATGGCCAGTTTGAACAGAATTTCTTATAGGACTCTATTCTGGTGTTTATTTACATATGCCTCTTTTCTTTTGGAAAAAAAAAGTTGATAAAATAGAACAAGGAACATAGAAATCAAAAGGAAGAGTAAACTTCATACCAAGAACATTTAAACATTTTTGAAAACAGTAAATCATGTCATCTGTTAAAAAACATACAGCATTTTGTCTTTAAAGAAAAATATTTTTTCCTGTTTTTAAAATATTCCCAACGGCATGTAATAAACTAACTTAAAATGGATTTCATAAAAAAGTTGTCTTGCTGTCTAAACATTACTAAACATGCTTAGGTTGAGATTCTGTTAACTGCCTCAACACCTTAAAAATAGCTCCTGTGAACAGGAATGTGTGATATTCAGACTCCAGAAGACCTGCAAATTTAGAACAGTACAATGATAAAGGGTTGGGGAGCTAGAAACACTAAATAGCTATTTTCATTCAAAGCAAAGAGTTCTGCCATGTCCTTTGAAACAGCCCATGGCCAAGAAGCAGGGATGGACACAAGGACAGAGAAGAGCAAAAGGGATGCTCCAGCCTCCCCGTGGCTGTGGGATGAGGAACCCACAGATTAAACTGCAGAGTGAGGGCTTGGTGTTGGCTCTGTGGCATCCCAGCAACACCAGGAGACTGGGAAAATAGCACATTATTTTTTTCCTGAACAAACCATGACTAACCACGGTCATGGCTGCTTTTTGCTCAGGCCACAAAGAGGACAAAGCCTACACAAGGCATGTCTCAGTGCTCTGCTCTCCTTGGGCACAGGAGATTCCCACTGGGGAGAGATCATCCTGCTCTCAGCATCCCTTTGTTTTCCATGGCAACACCAAGGGACCAGCCCTCCATTTATTTTTGTAAGCACTCCTCCAATTATTATTAAAACATAGAATTTAATGCACAAGAGACAGAGAATCGGCTGTGAGTTGGGCAGGTTATTTCTCTCTCCTCAGTCTAATCTCTCACCACTGCTCACAGGCCAAAAATAGCATGGAGCCTTTTCTTTTGACTTTCTCTCCTGCTCCCCACACTCTCTCCCACTCCCCAGCTGCAACAGCTAGACTCAGACATGGGTAAAAACTCTGTCAGAACTTGCAAAAGAGACCAAAACTTAGTTTTTCAGCTGCTCATCACTAGCAAACTGCTCCTTTTTACACAACCACACTAGTAATGCCAACTGTCCTACTGCATCTCCTTAGACAGAAGCCAGCAAGTCAAATTTGTGGGAAGAAAAAATGGTTAGGCTTTATAAAAATAAGATATTCCAAGCCTGCAACTTGCCTTGGATGCTATATTGGGAGTCCCAAAATAATGGACAGCTAGAAGACCTCTTTTTTGACCATAATATAAGGACCATGCAGATGAGTGAAGCAAGAATTCAGCCTGGAGGGAACTCTCCTGGGCCTCACCCTGTGCTCCCCTCTCAGCAGCGCTCTGTGACTCTGCTTTCCAAAGGAAGAACATCTGCACTTCCCAGCCAGGGGCTCCAGTGCTCACTTACTAGGGAGAAACTGGACTTGTAAGGGAGCAGAAACAAAAGCCAGAATCACTGGACAATAACCAACCATGGAAAAAATGCAGGAGAGAACAGGAGGGAGCAGACTGTCAGAACTGCCTCCAAATTTCACAATCTGAGATGTTAACAAGAAGAACACAAGTAGAACTGTAAGTTTTTGTTGGTTTCTTTTTTTTTTTAACCTGACAGTGACCTTTCAGCAGGATTAAACCCAGATGGGAGATAGTCCTCAGTGTTAAGCCATCCTATTGTAACTAAACTGATCCTCTTGAGCTTACAGAGAGCTTTTGGAGGGGCAGGATACAGATACATTTGCCAGGCACACAAGAACCCAGCTTTTCAACACACAAAAGTTTTGGGGAGAGGATCTTTTGCCTATATAGTCTCCTACTCCCCATTAAAGACAGCAAAAACTTTGCATTCATCTTACTGGACACAGGAAACCCATGATCAACTGGCTGTTAGTGGTAGATAATGTCCAAACTAAGTACCAACATAAAGTTCTGGGCATAACTTAAGACAGAAGCCCTGTCCTTCAGCTGCCAGGTCTGGGATGTACCTGCAGCTCCCCACTGTCCTTTGAAAGACATAGTAAAAGATCCAGTGCTACAAACCACTAAATCTACCTAATCTATTCTAGTTCATACACATATTATACAATATTGCCTAGTACTCACTACATACC
Source organism: Turnix velox (assembly GCA_013400935.1). Classification (NCBI taxonomy): domain Eukaryota; kingdom Metazoa; phylum Chordata; class Aves; order Charadriiformes; family Turnicidae; genus Turnix; species Turnix velox. The sequence goes on from VZTY01019519.1 coordinate 50,861, forward strand.
AAGAGGAAAAGATGCTGACTTGAATTACAGTAAATGTGCTTTTTCAAAAAATAAAATTGAGAGTGCCACAACATAGTTTGACCAGCATGCAACAAACTTTCTTCAGCTAATATATAGAAATTGTCTAATACAATTAGAAAAAATAATTAGTGAGAGGCCAGAGACGTATTTGATCAAGGAAACTAAGAGATTTATCTGAAATGTTGAGGCTTTTGCCACTGAAGACTCAAAAACCTATTCACTCTATGTCCCTTATCTTCCTTCCCTCTCCTTTATATTATATTTTTTTTTACAGAGATTATTGTAAGGCCTATAATTTTTGCATCTATTCTGTAATTCATCTCAAAATAATTTAAAATGCCATAGACAAGCTAGGACCAAAAGCAACTGCTTTTACCATCCACTCAACACTCGTGCTTTTATTCTAATGAAGCTGAGATACACATGCAGAAATAAATGTTCAATTTGCTTCTACAAGGGGTCACAAATTGCTTGTTCCTAAACCTGACATGGGACCTTCAATTTTACATCACAAAGTGAAACATCTCCACAAGCTTGTTCTGAGACAGCAGTCATCGAATCCTCATAGGGAACTAAGCCAAAACCTAGCCAGAAGAGGCCTGTCAACAGAAAAATCTTTGGAGATTCTCTGTGATTTTGGATAATTTTTAATTTTCTGAAGGGTCTAGCACACTTAGTCCAGCACATCACTCTGTGACAACAGCCACTGCAGCTCAGCAGCTCAGAGAATGTGCTTTACTGGCTTAATCTACACAATTCATTCACAATTAGTGCTGCACTTTAATTAAGAAAATATACATGCTGTGACCACTGTGTCTTCAGATTCCTCACCCACCACCCCTCTGTGCTTTGGGTATTGCACCTCCTCTTGCAGGACACTTGACAATGTCTGTGGACTACCAGGACTGCCCAACCAGGAAGGTTGGGTACTCCCCAGCACCTTCTTGTCAGATGACAAACTGAGGTTTCCTTCTTCTGCACCCCCAGAAACCTCCATCTCCTCTCCTGTGGCAGAATAAAACAGCCCCATTTCAGGTCAGTCCACAGTACAACAGGAAGGGCAGCATCTCCAGCAGATATGTACCAGCACAAAGGAGATGGAAGAAAAGCAGGAGGGAGAAGACACTGTGCCTGAAGGATGCACAGCAGCAAGAAAGGGAGTCAAGTAAATTGCAGATGGTTGGATCAAACAATACAAAAACATATCTCAAGCTGCAAGTCTGATGTTCAGCTCCCACTTCTAGTGGTGGTTTGGGTTTGGTTTTTTGGGTTTTTTTTTCCCAGAAAAACTGCAGTTCATTATCCTGCTAAACCCCCAACTCTGTTCAAACTGTCTGGTCTAAGTAGGCGCTACTTGCTCTCCATCAGCAGTGTTAGACAAGTAATGCAGAAAAGACACTTGCTGGTAATTTGGCACAGTTTGAAAACACAGTAACAACACTGTTACAGTTGACAGGAAACTGATTTCTAAAGAAAGAGTTGCAGGTTTCCTTCTTTTTCTTCCTTTCAAGAGGAACGGCTTCCTGAAAAAAACCCCAATGCTTCCTCTTAAACTTTCTCCTCCTGCCCTTTTTAGGTCAGATATTGGCCTCTGAACTTTTCACGTACTTTTTGGTGAAAGAATCTGTATTAGAAATTTCTAAGATGCGCACTCAGAGAAAAATTCCTTCCTCACTTCCCCCCCAAACTCCTTCCAAATGCTGCAACTTTCCAGGGTTAATACTGATCTGAAACAAGGGTTCAAGAATGACAGCAAGAGAAGTGAAACAAGAGGTGTTTATGTCTAATTTGACAACTAGGACTCATGCCCCACGGCACCTCCTCCTCGGATGGAGAGGGCAGAGCGCCCTCCCCCTCGTCTTCTGTCTAAGGTCACTGGTTTATCCTCCTCTTCCAGCTCCACAAGAACTGATTGAACATGCATTGCACTTGAGGTCAGAGTTCCAGCAAACAAAACCTTGACAGCATGTTTAAAAAACAAAAGCAGTTCCCCCTTCCTCACTCACTAAGACCTGTCACAGCAGGGTCCCACTGTGCTCTCCAAGGAAAGCTGTGAGGACTGACGCAGGAGCGGGCCCGTGGTGGGATCCACCATGGAGGAGGTTGGAAAGAGCTTGTACCAGCCGATTGCTAAAGTTGACAAATCCAGTTCTTCCAGCAGGACTCTGGCCACTCCCATGAAGTGCTTGCGTTCCATGCGTCCATAGTTTCCCCACACTATCACCTTAGGAAGAAGAGGAGGAACACATTTAATCCTACAATGTGCACAAATCTGTTTCATTGGAATCTCAAATCCAGAGGTCAATTGGGAAGCACAAATCTGATCCATTATTCTTTCTACTCATTCACCTTCCCAGGGCTTTACAGATAGGTTTGCACTGCCAACAGGAGACATGAAGCTCTCAGCAATGATTTTCCTTTTTTTTTCCCAAGCACAGTTTTATAAATCCTAATATTATTAGACTTTTTTTTCCCCTGAGGATGAAGATGAGACACTATTCTGCTGTTCCACCTGCTGAGCAGGGACAGCACATGCTCAAAACACCCCTGGAGCTGTAGTTCCAACACCTGCAGGTAAAGCCTGGTCCTGGCACAGCACAAGCCCTGGATGCAACAGAAGGTGTCTTGCAGAAAAGGAGCAGGAAGGGCTCCTGATCTGGAAAAACAAACCAACAAAAAAAAGGTGGGCAAGAACTTGGGCCAAGAGCCATCAGTTTGAGGAATAGAGCACGTTGTGACTTCTGCACTTGGAGCTGGTGACACAGGGCAGATGGAGACAAGGCATGGCTACTCACCTGGAGAAAGGGCAGGAGCCCAGATCTGGCAAATGGGATCGGTGATGCAAGGGACACACATGGAGTGACATGCAAGGGAAGCAGAACAGACTCCCCAGAATGACTTGCAGACACAGAGGAAGGTCTAATGAAAGAGAGCTGGCAGAGGAGCAGGGAAAGCTGAATCACACTTACGACACGATGGAGACCAGTAGGTGGAACAACAGATGTAGTGAGGGTCATGGGTTTAGGCATGCTGGAGGTCTGTGTGTGACCAAGTGGCCCTATGTGGATCAAGACAAAGGTGACGACTGACTCCAGAGCGAGTCCATGTCCATGTTCTGAAGAGGAGAGGATGAGCACAATGGGTTATGATGGTGACTAGTGACCTCTGGCTAATCCTGAGCTTCTTTCCCTAGGCCCCAAATAAACAGAACACAGCGACTTTCTGTTAAATGGGGTAGGAGAGACAACAAACGCCAATTATAAGCCAAAAATTAACACTTGAGGTCAGCATGAGCTGGAGCAAGCTGCTGTAGAAGGCTGGTTGGGTGGCACAACCACTGGCAAAGAGGCACAAAAAAACCTCTATTCACCTGGAATAAGTGCCTTTCCCAGCAGCAAGGCAGCAAGTAAGGAAACCCACAGGAGGCAAGAGCAGACCAAGCCAGGTCCTACTCCATTTCAGTCAAAAACATACAGCCTTATTGCAACAGGGGAAATTGCTTCTCATCAAAATAAATGAGGAAGAGTTCAGTAATGAGAAGGATCCAGCAGCTCAGCTGGCAATTCACATGCCAGTGAAGGCAAGCAACAGAAAGTCACAGATTAATTAAATCAGTATTACCAGTGGATTTTAGCCAGGCTGTACTGGATGGAAATGATTTGGCTATGAATTAGCAATGCAAATCACTCTTTGCTCTGGAAACATAGGTGCAGAACTGAAAAAACAAGCATGGCAGAGACATGCAGCAGTAAAAGAAAAAGCAGGATGCTTGATGGCCAAAGCAGAGTGCTCTGAATATATATAAAAACAGAACACAACATATAAATGTTCATTGTTCAGCATCTATAGGTACCACCTATCCCCTAATGGACCAGAAAAGAATTTAAAAAATAAAATCAATCTTTTCCTAGTAGGAACTCATGTTACCTGGCAGAGTGCCAAACAATAATCAGTTTGAGAATGAAGAAAAATGCTTTCCATTTGCTATGATCAAATCAAGCTCATTTGGCTCAATGTGAAAACACTGGCTTTTTCTCATCTATGTTAATTATCCAAATCCCTTGCCAAACTTCATCTCTTCCAGCAGAGGTGGAAGGGAGAGACGGGCACACCTGAAACTTGTTCATCTTACCTGTAATACTTTGCCCTGGGGGCTCTCAGCAAACAGCAACACCTGATTGTACAAAGGATCTAATGATTTGCGAGCCACTTTTGTCTTCTTTTTCGCAATGCACACGCCATTCTCTAGCAGGTAAGCTTTGATGTAAGCAGCTGAAAAAAATAAATATGGTCAAATATGCAAAAAAACCCCACAAATTCAAAAAAACCTTCATGCTCACTTTAGAAAAGAAGAGTGCCACGTCTCAGCACTTTCTAAAGGCATTTACAGCAGTAAAAAGATGTGCTCAACCAGCCTTATTTTCAGTAGCACAGAATGCTTGTTTTGTGCAGAAGACAAGCAGAACTAAGGTTTTTCTTTCTCATGAGCACAGCAGGAGGCCAGGGTCAGCAAATTCAGGAAGACAAAGCACACTACCTGGCAGTGTTTTGGAGCCGGGTTTTGGTGTCAGACCTCGAGCCTGAATGATATCCACTTCTAGCTGCCCGTTTCGCTCTTGCAAGCCGATTTCCACATCCCCTACACCAAAAAGGGGGAGACAGAATAGACAGAAGGTTTTCAAAATGACTTAACTGTGGGCTACTAAAATGTTAAAACCTCCAATTCTCACATCATGTCTGCTACAAGCTCTGACAAACCCTAGGCCTCCTAAATCTCCCCCTGAGTTACTCTGGGGCAGTTCTGCAGTGATTCAAGCCCACATTTTCAATTTTTTTTCACATTTTCAGCCTTCTAACATGGCTTTAGTGACTCACAGTGTACTCCTCAATACCAGCTCAATCTCTCAGTCCCCAGACTGGAGTACCTAAAGCTGCAGGCTGCTTTGGAAAATGCAATTATGGTGGACCACAAGAAAATCTTTACAGAGCCCAATGGACCTGGGCTTGGAGAAGAGGAGACTGAGGGCTGACTTCATTAATGTTTATAAATATGGGAAGGATAAGTGTCAGGAGGATTGAGCCAGGCTCTTCTCAGTGACATCTAATGATAGGACAAGGGGCAATGGGTGCAAACTGGAACACAGAAATATAAGAAAAAGCTTTGTCAGGGTGAGGGTGACAGAACAATGACACTGGTTGCCCACAGAGGGTGTGGGGTCTCCTTCTCTAGAGACATTCAAACCCCACCTGGATGTGTCCCTGTGTGACCTGGTCTAGGTGCTCCTGCTCCAGCTGGGGGACAGGATTAGATGACCTCTTGAGGTCCCTTCCAATCCCTGACATTCTGTGATTCTGTGACTCAAAAAGCAAGTAAAACCCAAAGATGCACAAAGAGCATTTTTAGGATTTTAGCTGTGTTTTACTTAGTCAATGCCTTTCAGATTCAATGGAGGAAAGCATATAGCTGGTGCTCCCCTAGTAACACCACAGTGGTAGCAATCAGCAAAACCTTCCAGCCAAGCTTGCTTGATTTAACAGAGAGTGGAGGAGTAGCAGAGCAGCAGATGTCAGACATGTTATTAGGTGGCTTGCAGAACCAATCTGTTCAAGATTAAATTAAAGTTACCAAACATCTTTGTGTTCCTTACCCATGGAGGTGGTGGCCAAGGTCTGACGCCCAACAAATTGTGCAGGGCCCATGCTCCCCAGGAAGTCACTAAACTGCCCAGCAGATGCCAGATGGACTCCACTGAAATTCAAGCTGCAAGAGAAATTGATTTTGGCAAGTGGTTAATTTGCATTTTAAAGCAACCCAGTAACTAAAGAAGCAGATTTAATATATCACTGAAATGAATGACATCTACAGAAACCTTTCTCTCTTGCAAAAATCCCTTAATTTCCAGGCAGTTTAGTTACACAAAATCCATCCAAAATCTATTTCCTCATACAAAAAACACACCCAATTCAGTAAGAGTCATGACCACCAGCTGGTTAATGCTTGTTTACATGTTACTAACTGTCTATAAAGAAAATCCCTGCCATTTCAGTTTCATATGCAGCACTACAATCTAAGTTCTGTAGGATCTCTCTCTCTTAGCACCTGTGTCTTCCCAGTCATTTCTGGTGAGTAAATAACTCTAGAGCAGTAGTTGAAAGTGAGATGAAAAGTGCTGGCATCAGTCTCCTTGGGACACAGCTTCCTATTTGTTTCTTATACACACACACACACACACACACACAGATGCATCTCCATCTTGACCAGAAGTTTCCATTTCTTACCCTGACATCCACTGTGTGGTTTTCATACCTGCTTCCGCAATCAGGCCTGAAGTAACATGAAAAGGACCTGAACGTGAGTACAAAGGGACAACACCCTCAAATGCCAGCAATGCCTCCGTTGCAGTCATTGCAACAAATCAGACCCCCTATCTATTTACCAGGCACATCAGGCCAGTCTATGGGATGGCAACAGGTGCTGGTCACTGCACTGGACATGGATGAAGCAATGCAAAAGGGTCAAACCCTGTGGCACATCAATACAAACCATTATCTGTTTGGTTATACCCTGATTTATGCAGCTGTATCACAAGTCATGGGAAATCTTGCTGCCCTACTTGATGCAAAGGGTTAAGAAGGAGGTTTGAGGCTACTATTCTACACCAGCTTTTGTCCTATAAGCATCTGGCAAAATGAAACACAGCAGCTGAAACACAGGTCAGGGGTCCAGGGGTTTTGTACCCATGCCACTGAGTTAGATTTTGCACTCTGCCTCCAGAGAGGCTGCTGCACACCAGAAGTCCTTGGTAGGGAACAATTAGGCATGGCATGACATAGGCCCCTGCTGCCCCAAATTTGTTTCTTAGAAAGAATGGCACCAGGAGGCTGAAAGTTCTGTAGAAGTGAAACCAGAGAAGGAACTCTGCCTGTGGGGTGGGCTGGGGACCACAGGCTCTCACACAGCCTGAGTCAGCCTCAGAGATTCAGTCATTCATTCATTCAGTCATTCATTCATTTGTCCCCGCAAGCCACTTACATTTAAAAGGCATTTTAAAAAAAGAGTATTTTCTAAAGCCTATTCAGTCAGAAGAGTGTTAATTTCAGGTTGGGATTTCAGTTCTCATTAGCTATTTGCAGACCTGGTCTCAGCCCCACAATAACATTGATTTATTCATATGAAGAATGAGGAAGCCAGCACACACACCTAGAATCACAGAATGGTTTAG
>VZTY01019526.1:0-13099 GCA_013400935.1 Turnix velox
CCGCCCCCCCGCTCCCGGGGCCGCCCCCCTCCCTCCCGGAGGACACAGAGGGCGGGGATGGGACGGGACGAACCGAACCCCAACTCAGGTGGGTGTCGGAGGGCCGGGCAGGGTGCGGTAGCTGCCGGGGCCGGAGAGGGTATGCTCCCGGGGTCGGTAAGGGATGGGGGGGTCTCTGCGCTGCCGTTGCGAGTCTGCCGGGGCGGGCACTGGGGGTGATTGGAGGTGGAGTCTACGTCTCGGTTGGCACCGAGGGGCTGCGTCTGCAGGGGTTGGCACCCGGGGGCTGTGTCCGTGCCGGAATTCGGGACGGGGCAAGAGGAACACCGTGGGTCACAGGGGCTCTATCTGCCGGTGCTGGCACCGGGAGTCCCTGGTGATGCTACTGCTTCTAGTCACTGTCTCGTCCACCTTCCATCCGTACCAGCATCAGGCCGGGACAGCCGGCGTCAAGAGGGACGGGGGTCTGCCCTGCCCCTTCGGCGAGGGTTGGCAAGTGCTGGGGAGACGGGAGGACCTTCGATGGCTCCATCACAGCCTTCACTGGCCAGCAACCCGGGATCCCCCACCTTGTCCCAGCGTCTCTGGGAATGCCATTAGCCTCTCATGCCAGGCCACTGGGCAGCCCAGCCCAGCGGCACTGTGCCCAGCCGGGGCCACTGCCTGCTGCCTGCCCAGGGCACACTCCACATCCTACCAGCCCTTGCCAAGCCCTTGCCAAGCCCCAGCCAGCCATGCCAAGCAGCAGGCAGATGTGCCCAGATGTGAGCCATGCAGTGCCCCACATGCATGTCCCTCTGGCCCCACTGCAGCCTGGCCCAAGCAAGGTGACAGAACGTGAGGTGGTTGTGCTGAGTCTTGGTGCCATGTTGGGACTTTAGTCATCACCTATGTCCTGGTGAGGCCTACTGGTGGCCATGGCATGGGTGAAAGTCAATGGCAGCTCCAGGTGCTGATGGCTGTCGTGGCTGGAACTGTGCTTTGTGTGTGGTTCTGGGGAGTGCAGTCTGGCATGTCCTGGATGCTTGGGGCTGCTGCAGCATGGCCAGCAGGCAAGGTGGGGGCTGCACATTGGTGTGATGCTCACTGTTACCACCACCTTCCACTCCCCTGGGGCAGAGTGTGACAGAGTCATTGGAGCTTTTTCCTTACCCTACACTGGGCAGCCATGAGGCACGTCACTGTGGGCCCCTTGGAGGGATGTGGGCACCTACTTGGCCATAACTCCCTCCCAAACCCAGCTTCCTTTCATGGGGTGGTACAAGGAAGGCCAGGAGCCAAGCAGTGGGGGCTGTCAGGGAAACTGAGGGATGGCACCCCCTGACTCCATGATGGCCAGTTTGGCCAGTGCTCAGCAGCTCACCTGGTGTTCGTGAGCCTGCTGCCTGTCCAGTGTGCCCATCCAGATGGCAGTACCCTGTGCTTGCAGGCAGGACTGGGGAGAGCCCAGCACTGTCCTACTGGCAGGGCTCTGGCCAGTGTGTGATGGGCTGGTTAATCCTTAGCTGAGCAGCCTCAGTTTCCCCACAGGCAGAAGGAGGGAGGCTTCTAGAATCTGTTTGATCTGGGATGGAGTTAACAGGGGCTTAAAAAACGGGGAGGGATGCAGCTGACCCATACTACCCCACTATCACTGGGTCAAACCCAGTGTGGGAGTCGGTCCCCTCTTGCCATCCCAGGCTTGCCCTGTGTAAATTCTCAGAGCTCTTGGATCCCGTCAGCAGGGCCTAGGAGGGATCCGTGCTCTGGGACTGCAGGGAGGGGGCTGTAACACGAGCTGAGGTCTCGCTTCTCTGCCCCAGCCTCGGGGCCGCCAGCCAGACCCCGGCCATGAGCCACACGCTGCTCTTGCTCCTGCTCCTGTTGCCTGGCCCCACTGCCGCCGGTCGCCCCTCGCCCGCTGCCAACCCCCGCCTCAAGCTGGCCTTCCCCGGTGAGCTGGGACACAGGCAGGGTTGGGGGGGCGCGGGGTCGGGCCTGGGTGCACTCGTGCCGTGTCAGCACCCAGCATCATCCCCAGGGGACGGGAGCATCCTGGGGGAGGGGGGAGGGCAATATGGCGGGAGGGATGTGAAAGCCCGGCACTGCCCCTTCATCGGCACCGGTGGTGCCCTCCCCACAAGCTGCCAGGCTTTGGAAAGGGCTGCCGCGTTCCTTGCCCTATTCCCGCCCCCTCCAGGGCCACCTGCCTGCCACTGGGGCCATGCCTGTGCTTTCAGCCCCTCTGGCTCAGGTGCCTGTAGCCCTGCAGAGCATCGCAGCCACACTCTCCAGTCCCAGCTGGGCCGCTTCCGGCCGGGACATCGTGCCGGCCAGGCACCTAGTGCCGTATGCTGCCCGCTCTACCGTGGGCTCCTGCACGGCACGGCACGGAGAGCTTTGTCCAGCGGCGGATCCCGGCGAGCTCTTTCATCCCAGCCGGACAAAGGACTGTTCCCGCCGCGCTGGGATTAGATCCGCGTTGCAGGGAATGGCCCCTTCTCCCCCACTGCCTTCAGCCAGGGTGGAAAGCACGGGAATGGGTGCTGGGGCCGCAGGGTTGACGTGGGGATGGATGGGCAGTGCCGACACAGGGTCGGTGAGCCTGGTCAAGTGGGACAGGTTTTGGGGAGGGGGTGGCAGGTTGGAGAGTCTGTGGCCAGACCTGTGTGCCCCCAGGGTGTATCTGGTGCAGGAGTGTGCCAGGCAGTGGTGGGGACCACAGTGGGACCAATGCCCACGGGTCCCAGCAGAGCTGCGGGGTCGCCATGGGCTGCGCCTCTTCACTTTGGAGCGCTCATGCTGCTACGACGCCCTGCTGCTGGATGAGGAGCGTGGCCGCCTCTTTGCTGGTGCCCAGAACCACCTCCTATCCCTGGCCCTGGATGATATCAGCCAGCAGAACAGGAAGGTAACAAGTGGGGATGGGGACAGGACAGCTGGCTGGCTCCAGGCGTAGCCTGGGACCATGAATGTCTCCCTTTTCCCCCACAGATCTACTGGCCAGCACCTGTGGAGTGGAGGGAGGAGTGCAACTGGGCTGGCAAAGACATCACTGTGAGTGCTGGGGACCACGACATGGGAGGGAGGTGCCAGTGGGTGTCAGGGACCTGCCCCATTGCCACCTCCCTGTGCCCTCTCTCCTTAGGCCGAGTGCATGAACTTTGTAAAGATCCTGCACCCCTACAACCGGACCCACCTGTACGTCTGTGGCACTGGTGCCTTCCATCCTGTCTGCGCCTTTGTGGAGGTCGGCCAACACATGGAGGTGAGACCCCTCCAACCCAACACCTCCTCTTGCCCTCCCTTCTTCTGCCCCTCCCACCTTCCCTCCTTACCCCCATTCAGGAGCCTCTCTTCAAGTTGGACCTGCAGCACACTGAAGACGGCAAGGGGAAGAGCCCCTATGATCCCCAGCATGCAGCTGCCTCTGTCCTTGTGGGTAAGGGTGAGCCAAGCCTGGTACAGAGTGAGAGAGGATCAGCCATGGTGGAAGGGAGATGCTGGGCAGTTCCACTGTAATGCTTCCCTTGGTGTTTGTCAGGTGAGGAGCTCTACTCCGGAGTGGCCACTGATCTGATGGGCCGGGACTTTACCATCTTCCGCAGCCTGGGCCAGCGTCCCTCCATCCGCACCGAACAGCATGACTCCCGCTGGCTCAATGGTCAGTGCTGGGGAACGGGAGGGCAAAGGGGCCACCAGCACAGTGATGCCTTTCATCCACTACCCATAGAGGGTGATTTGGGGAGATCTCTGTGCCCCACCCTAAATTCCCAGTGCCCTATGGGGTGCCACCATCACCCTGCCTCACCACAACCAGGCAGCGAGGGGGAGCTCTGCACTCTTCTGGGACCCTGGGACTCCATGCTCCCCAGGGAGCAGAGCTATCAGGAGCACCGGAGGCAGCATCCCTCTGCCCACAGAGCCCAAGTTCGTGGCTGTTTTTTGGGTGCCGGAGAGCGAGGATCCTGATGATGACAAGATCTACTTCTTCTTCCGTGAGATGGCAGTGGAACAGCAGCAGGGGCTGGGCAAGACCAGTTTTGCCCGCATCGGCCAGATCTGCCGGGTGAGACCCCCTGCAGGAGGATAGGGTGGGGGTGCCAGTGTGTGCCCCCCATCACCGCTGATATGAGTACCCTCTTTCTCCTGGCAGAATGACATGGGTGGGCAGCGCAGTCTGGTGAACAAGTGGACAACCTTCTTGAAAGCTCGGCTCATCTGTGCTGTGCCAGGACTGGACGGGGCAGACACGTACTTTGATGAGCTTCGTGAGTACCAGGGGAAGGAGGTGACATGCACATGGGGTGGCCACAGGCATCCTTGGCACCTTGGGGATAGTACTGATGCTCTCCCTGCTTGCAGGGGATGTTTTTCTGCTGCAGACAAGAGACAAGCGCAACCCCCTGGTCTATGCCATCTTCTCCACCTCCAGGTTGAGCCCCCTTCCCACCACCTCCACTGTGCCCATTGGTGCCCCCCTCATCACTCATATTATCCCCTTTCTCTCCCACCAGCTCTGTTTTCCAGGGCTCAGCCATCTGTGTCTACACCATGGCCGACATCCGCCGAGCTTTCCTGGGCCCCTTTGCTCACAAGGAGGGTCCCAACTACCAGTGGGTGTCATACCAGGGCCGTGTGCCCTACCCCCGTCCAGGCATGGTACGTGGTGCAGGGGTGTCCTGCCTGGTGCTGCTGGTGGGATGCCAGTGCCCAGGGTAGGTAGGGAGTGAGGCCCACACCCTGGCTCAGTTGGCTGTGCTTCCCTGCAGTGCCCAAGCAAAACCTTTGGGACCTTTGGCTCCACCAAGGACTTCCCTGATGAGGTGATCCAGTTTGCCCGGCACCACCCACTGATGTACAACCCAGTGCTGCCCTATGGTCACCGACCCCTCTTCCTGCAAGCCACCGTGCCCTACACTTTCACCCGCATCGCCGTGGACCGAGTCATTGCTGCTGATGGCCACTACGACGTCCTTTTCATTGGCACAGGCATGTGGTGACACTGGGACAGAGGGTGAGAGCTGGGGGATGCCAAGGTTGGGTCCTCCAGCCTCACCCCTTGCTGCCCACAGATGTGGGCACAGTGCTGAAGGTGGTCTCAGTGCCCAAGGAGAACTGGCATCATATGGAGCCGCTGCTGCTAGAGGAGCTGCAGATTTTCCAGGTGAGTGGAGAGGCTCTGCTCCCCTCAGCTTGGACCCTCCCCACCTTGTGCTACCTGTGCTCTGAAATGTACCAGGGCTGGGATACAGGAGCTGGCAGCCTGGATGCCTGGGTTTCTCCCCAGCACACCCTGACTCCTGCCTGCACTCTGCCCACAGGATGCCTCCCCGATCACCAGCCTGCAGCTCTCCTCCAAGCGGGTAAGGAGGGGCCCCCTGTGGATTCCCATGTACAGTGGGGCTCTGCTTGGCCCCATGCTATAGCACAGAGGTGCTCAACACCATGTCATTGTGCCCTCTCATCCCAGCAACAGCTCTATGCCGGCTCATCCACAGCGCTGGCCCAGCTGCCCCTGCACCGTTGCAGCGCCTATGGCAAAGCCTGTGCTGAATGCTGTCTGGCCCGGGACCCCTACTGCGCCTGGGATGGCACTGCCTGCACCCGCTATGTGCCCAACACCAAGAGGTAGGTGAGGCACCAGGGCACAGTGGTGGGGTGGTCAGTCTGCTCTGATGCCAGGGTGAGGGACTTTGTTCCTGCTGCTGCAGCCCCTGCTTCTCCACTACCTTCCTGCAGGCGTTTCCGCCGTCAGGATGTGCGGAATGGTGACCCCAATGTGCTCTGCTCTGAAGGTGAGCTGGGATATGGTCAAGATTCAGGGGATCAGCCCTGCTGAGGTGAGGTGGGGGTTGGGTGTATGACAGCCTGGTCATGTTACCTCCTAGACCCCCGTCGGGGCAGCGTGCCCCAGAAGCAGCTCTACGGCGTGGAGGGCAGCAGCACCTTCCTGGAGTGCATCCCCAAATCCCTGCAAGCTCAGGTGTTCTGGACCTACCAGCGCACCCCAGATGACCCACAGAGAGAGGTAGGCCTCTTCCAGCTGGGTAGCACCAGTAGGATGGTGCCGTGCCCAGCTGATCCCTGTCCTCTGGTGGGGGTACTGCAGGTGCAGTTAGACGAGCGGGTAGTGCGGACAGAGCGGGGTGTGCTGCTGCGCAGTGTGCAGCATGCTGACACTGGCACCTACCTCTGCCACGCCACTGAGCACGGCTTCACCCAGCCCCTGCTGCAGCTCTCCCTGGAGGTGATCAGCGCCCGGCAGGCAGCGAGCGCGGTCCCTGCTGGGGACACAAAACAGCTCGCCGCCAGCTCTCCCGGACACAAGGTCTGGTATCGGGACTTCCTCCAGCTGGTGGAGCGCTCGCCGCTGGACCCCACCGACAGGGTCTGCCAGCGGCTCTGGGGCCGAGAAAGACCCCCACCTCCTCCCGGTTTCCGCGCCAGACCCCCCGGCCGGGGGCAGGGTGAGGAGCAGCGCAAAGGCCGCCACCGGCGCACCCACGAGGGGCCACGGGCCGAGCGGGGTCCCCGCAGTGCGTCCTCCTGGTGACCTCGGGGCTGGCCCCGGCGGGGCCGCGGGCAGGGGCAAAGCCCCCCCCGCCGTCCTTGGCTGCCCTGCTGGCAGCACCGGAGTTAGGCATGGACAGCGGCAGGAGGGCTATGGCTGTGGGGACCGGGAGGGTAGCTGAGCTGAGTGTCCCCCCCAAAGGGGCTGCTGGCCACCCTTGCCACTGGCCCCAGCTGCACTGGGGGAACCCAGTCGGCTGCCGGCGGCGCTGTCAATGAAGTATTTATTAACAACTATTATGGATGAATGTCACACTGCCAGCTGAGGTGGGGGGAGAGAGAAAGGCTGTGACCACCCCAGACATAGTGCTGTGGGGGTATGGGGCAGCAGGACCATGCCTGGCTCCTGGAGGGCTACGGGCAGAAGCAGGATGCTGGAGGGGTATAGTGGGCACTGGTGAAACAGGGGGCACAGCAGGAGGAGGAGAGGGGTCCCAGGAACAAGATGTGGGGTGAAAAGAGGGGATGTCCTGTGCCCCGGGTGCAGAGCAGCAGCGCGGGGTGGGCTTGTACTAATTGAGCACATTAAAGCAGAATATTTGACCCATGGTCTCTTCTCTGCCTCGGGGCAATCAGAGGTGGAGGGCGACAGGGAGAGGGGGGGGGAAGCAAAGGGAGGACAGCAGCATCTGCTGGTGCTGAAGGCAATGCTCAGGACAAGAGGCAGAAAGACAGGGGCAACAGGAGGGTTGGATGTTATAGTGTGCGGTCACCCCAGACATCAGGGGAATGGGCAGGGACAGCGACGGGACAGGGACACAAAGGTGCAGGGGCGGGGACAGGGACGGGGACAGAAGAGAGACCGGTGCAGGGACGGGGACACAGATGGGGACGGGGACAGAGGCGAGTCGCCACTCAGCGCTCTGCGGAGGCGCCAGCGCTCACGGCGCGGGGCAACTGCGGGGTAGGGTACGAGCAAATGGAGCGCATCAAAGCAGCGGACTGGGGCCGTGGTCCCTCCTCTGCCTTCAGGGGACTCACGGGGCCATGAGGAGCGACAGGCGGCTGCGCTACAGAGGGATCCCCGAGGGGATCGGAGTGCTCAGAGCCTGCGTGGGGTGACCGGTGCCGATGGAGTCCCACCAGGAACACAGCTGCCCACGCTTTCCTTTCTGTAATAGAAAAACCGAGAGGACTTGACGTGTCCCCGGCGTCCCCAGACCATCCCTTCAAGTAGTGACGGGAGGTCATCTTGGGGCCTAGGCACAGGCACCCTAGATCCTGGCTCAGGGTCCCTGTGGTGGGACATTGCCTGTGGCCAGCTAGCGCCCTGACCAGGAGCTCACTGGGAAATCATACTGGTGGCTAAGGGAAGATCTAAAAGCTACTGCAGACAGAAGATGGAGCTATTATTTTCCTGAGGTCCAGCTGGCATCAGGCTGGCACTCCTGACCCCACTGGGCACCCTGTGCACAAGCAGCCCCTATCTGCACCTGTGCTGTCCCAGCAGCTCATGGTGGTATTGATGTGTGATGGTATTCATCTCTATAGGATCCCTCCTTACCACTGCTCAGCCCCCACACTCCGTGCCACTTGGCACCATTCCCCAACCCATCAAACAGAACAAGGATTTTATTTCCTTGTTCCCAAGATTTTATTTCCACCACATCGCGGGGGGGAAACAAAGAAAGGACAGCAACATCTGCTGGTGCTGAAGGCAGTACTCAGGAAGGCAAAATGGCAGGGAACTGGGTGTGTCAAGGCTCTGCACCTCCTCGGAGACGCAGAAGCATGAATAAGATGCTCCGGGGTTGGATGTTATAGTGTGCCAGTGTGTACTGGTCCTCCAGCTCCCTGGAGCCACAAGTCAGGCGCTGCTGGTCAGGGTGAGGACCATTCTTCCTGTGGATCTGCTCCTTCAGCTCTTGAATGGTGTTGGTGGGAAACACAGTGTAGGTGGTGGTGCGGTTCTTGTCGTCCTTCACAAAGATCTCCATTGGCTGGGGCTCAACCTGCAGCAGCATCAGCGTGGTGCTGTAGAAGATGCCATGGGTGGCCAGGGTCTCACCATCCTGCAGGATGAGGTAATTCGATCCGGGTTCCTGGAGTGACAGGCGCTGCATGTACCAGGGGATGCTCCACTCCTTCTGGATCATCTCCTTCAGTGCCTTGATGGTAGTGCCTGGGCTGATGGTCTTCCGCAGGCTGGTTCCCAACAGCTGCTTCACCTCAATCGTCACAGGCTTGGCTGGCTGTGGGGACAGGAGAAGGAGTGTGAAGAGAGCAGGGGTGGGTGTCAGGGATTCTTGAGATGCCTGCAAGCAACAGCAGCCTCACCTCCACAGCCCAGCGTTTGGCAGAGGCAACACAGGGCAGAGATAGGTCACGGGCAGCTGCCTTCGCCAGCAGGTTCCAGCTGTTGCCTTGTCCCAGGATCCCGGTGGGATCGGCAGGATCCAGGATGACAGGGCTGTGAACACAGAGGGAGGGCGCTGCCATCAGCCGCGAACAAAGCCACGGGGAGGGTGGTACCAGTCCCTCCTGGTACAGTCCTCACCGGGGTTTGCGGAGCAAGCTCTTCACATGGGTGCCAATCTCTGGGTGCTGGAGTGAATAGAACACCTCCCAGTAGATGCAGATCTCCCGAGGCTGACACAGCAGCTCCAGCACTGTGCGGAAGCCCTCAGCTGTCATGAAGGAATCACTGGAACCCGTGCCCTCCTCCCAGGTGTAGATTGTCAGCAGCTCCAGAGCATACTTGGGAGGAAGGTTCCTGTCTCTATACTGCGGCTTCACCCTCTGAGGAGAAGATGGGGACATGGGGTGAGAACTGAAATGGGTGCCAAGGAAGCCAGGGAAGCCAGACAGCCACCCACCTCTTTGTACCAGTGCTTGACCAGGCGCAGGAGGCTCTTCAGTTTGGCAGGGTAGCGCTTCACAAACTTCTTCTGCAACTCAGTGAAGCAGGGGGAGAACTCCCCAGGGCCACCTCGCGCTTTCAGAAGCTCCACATATGCCACCTCATACAAGGTCAGGTCCTGCCAGGTGTCCCTTTTGATCTGTCCTGTGGGGCAAGAAGGAGGGTGAGAGCCATCCTGGCACTGAGACTGCAGCCCAGCTCCATCCTTCAGCCTTTACCTAAGGCATCATAGGCAGGCAGGATGTCCACGTCAATGGACTCTGAATTCAAACAGGAGTGGATAGTGAGACTGAGGGAACGAGGTGTATTGCCTGGACCCTTGTACCGGGGCTCGGTTATGTTCACAGTAAAGATCAGGTTCTCCCTGCAGGCATCCAGCCTCATTTTGATCAAATCCAGGATTTCCTTTCTGTTCTGCTTCTGCTCCTGGTAGCTGGAGAAGCAGCTGAGGAAGAGCACCACATCGGCATCAGAGTTGTTCCGCAGGGCTGTGCCCTTGCCTGATGAGCCACCCTGCAGAGAGATGTCCTACCTGCTCAGCATGGCTGCCCCTTGGCAGAGGGACCACCCGCCACCATTCCTCATGAATGAGGACATGAGCTGGAGCAGCAGGAGAGTGGGCAGGATGGCAGCAGGGTGCTGGCAGATCACTGCGCCAGGCAGTGCTCACCTTGACAGTCTTGCTGACATGAATTTTGGTCTCCTTCGGGAAGCAGTTCTCCTTCAGGAATTGACAGATCTGCTTCATTGTCTGCTTCACCTGGTTGCTGAATTCCGTGCTGGGCTCCAGGACGTGCTTGATCCAGGCATCCAGCTTATTGGTGGGCACTGCCCCCAGCTCGACTGTGGCTTCCATCCTGCCAGGTGTGGTTGCTCCTTCCGCTCTCTCCTGACTTGCTGTCTCCCCTCTCTCCACTCCTTCCTGCCTGCAGCAGCTTTTAAACCTTCCCAGGACACCAATCCAAATGACTCACCACAACTCTGATGCCGTCACCAGAGGGAGGTTTAAGGTAGCCCCAGCTTCACTGTTTTGCTTTTCCCTGAACCCTAATCTCAAATCCTCACAGGGTTCCCTGGCACCCTAGTGTCCCAACCATGGGGACCTGGAGGGGCTGTGTGGCACCGCCATCACCCTGGCACCTGGCGGAGGGGCAACAGTCACAGTGACAGCACAGGCAGCTGTCTGCAGCCTGGCTCTGGGGACTGTAGACCCCGAGAGCTGAAGTGTCCGGTGTGGCACAGGGTCTGCCCTGGGTGCCCAGCTGGGTGCCTCAGGCCATGTCCCATTATTGGGACTCTGCGCCAGATCCTGCCCAGGGCTGGGGTGTGCAGCCTGCTCCAGCTCCTGCCTCTGCCCGTGCTGGGTCTTCAGGTGTCTGGGCTGGGGGCACAGACAGCCCTGGGACCTGGCTGGTGCTTGTGGCACAGGGTCACCACAGGCAGTTGGATGAGACCAGTGTCTCTGGCAGCCCTGGTGGCACCACAGGTAATGGAACACATCCAGGTCTGTTGTCGCCAGAGACCCTTTTATCACTACAGGCAATGAGATGCATCAGGAGACAGTGCCACTGGGGGACTTGGTGTCATCCTGTCCATGGTTTGTGGCTGGTGCTGACATCTGCTAGGGTCTTGGTGACCCCGCAGCTGTAGCAACAGAATGGTCGTGGTGCTGCTGCCCGTGCTGCCTTAAATGCTGACCTCGGTCGAGGCTGTAAATAGGAGTTTCTGTTCTTGTGGCTTCTTCTCAGTTTCGGTTTCTTACTCTGAAGACTGGAATCGAAAGTGCAAAGTTTCAGTCCATCTGATCCGTGGTGGCATTGGCTCCTGCCAGTCCCTGACTGCTCCTCTTGCCCTCCAAATTTCTCCTCAGAAAGCAATGTAGTTGCATCTGTGTCCAGGCTGACCCCCTGTAAAGATCTGGGACCCCGTGCTCTGCCACTAAGTGTTTATTTCTAGAATAACATCTTTCAAATTGTGTCTGCTCAAGCAGTTTCAAATTCCTCGTGCCTTAACCATACCTGGTACTCATCCGTCTTCTGTTGACTTTAGACACAATGGTTTATCTTTTTCTTTGAGCTCCTTTTCTTCACTGAAAGATTAGCTCCAGGTTACCTCTATGTAAGACTCCCTCTGTTTCCCTTTTACAACTAATTAAAGCTTCAGCTAAGTTCAGTTACATTTTGTGGCCCATCACTTCCACGCTCCTGCCACTTAAGACAAGCAAAGCCACTCAATTTCAATTCAACCTAATTTTAAGTGATTATGCAAGTAATTCTCATATTCTGCAACTAAATTATTTCATGCAGGGGTAGGACCTGGGGGGGAGGAGCAGGCAAAAACAGTGCTAAAGATGGTACAGGGACATGGGCAGGAGCGGGAATGAGTGTCCCTTTAGTGTTGTGAGACAGCAGGACAGGAATTCTTCCCAGCAAGGATGCGGGCAGGAGCAGGGATAGAAGCAAGCATAGGGAGGATCATGGCAGGGACTGTGAGGGGAGGGTTAGAAATAGGGACACATGCAAGTATTTGGGCAGGGATGGGGATACAGGCAGGGGCAGGGCCGAGGGCAGGAACCGGTGTCACAAACATTCCTCTCCTGTTTTCCTGCAGCCTGAGGAGAGGGACCAGGGTGCCAAGGGGAGAGCAATTGTCCCTCTTTGCTTGCACCCACGGGGTGTCCCAGCCAAAGGGAGAATGATAAGATCAGCACATAAGTGTCTTTACAAATAGCGGGAATAAGAGGGTTCTTACAAAGGATGACTTTGCAAAAGAGAAACTAGAAACTGCTCTCTACCAAAGATGAGAGAGTCACTACAAGCAAACATGACTTTGAGACAAATGTTAGGTTCTGATATGTGGGTTAGGTGTGCTAGCGTGTCTGTGATTCCTAATTAATCTGAACCGATGGTAAAAGGGATAGGGACATATGTGTTTGGGAAAGTTTAGGATAAAAAGAGGCTATGTCCTCCAGCGATTTGAGAGATCTCACCTGAGGAGTGTCTTGGTGCACTCTCCCTTTACTACAATTAAGTGAACTCTTTTTCAGGACTCTTCCCTCCGTCTCCTTTGTGAACACATCGACCTCAGGCAGCCGGACCTTTCCGAACAGGGACTACCCCAGACTTAGTGTCATCCACAAGCTCTCACACACCCCGAGCACTCAGGTACACTATGTGTTAATGTGGGCTAACACATAGTGCACACACATCCACAAACACACACAAGGACCCACTGAACGTACACCCATGAACACACACTAACACACAAACACCCACTGAACACAAACACGCACGCAACCCCCACTTCCCAAAGTCGCAGACTCTGGTGGAATCCCCTTCTCCAGCCCCAGGCGCNGACCCCCCTCCCCCCACCCCCGGGCGCCCGGGACCCCCCTCCCGCCACAGCCGCATGAAAGCTGGAGACGGGCTTTCTCGAAGGACACGTGGCGAGAGGAGAAGGGGCGATGGGAGAGGGCGGGTTTAGGTTGCATAGTAAGAAGAAATTCTTCACTCTGAGGGGGAGTGAGCCCCTGGCCCGGGCTGCCCGGAGAAGCTGTGGCTGTCCCATCCCCGTAAGTCTTCAAGGCCAGGTTGGGCTAAACAAAGTCCACCCCATTCCTTCCTCTGAAGACCAAAGAGCAGAACAGACAGCGAACGAGAACCGCCCAGGAAGACACCGAAAGAGGCC
>VZTY01019526.1:13208-24000 GCA_013400935.1 Turnix velox
GGGGGCTCCCGCCAGGGGAGGGGCGCGGGGATCGCGCGCGCCGGCCATGCCGCGCTCCCGCCGAGCCGCGCGCCGTGAGTGGGGACCCGGGCACGGGGCAGGGCGGGAACGCGGCGGACCCAGGACAGGGGGGTCAGTGTGTCCGGGAGGGAGCGGGAAGACCGGGACAGAGTGACCGGGAAGACGGGGGCCACCGAGCCGGGCCGCCCTGCCTTCCCCTTCCCTCCCGGCAGTGGGGCGCCGGGGCTACTGCAGGCCCCATGGTCCGGTTTAGGCCTCGGGCCTCCCATTCGGTGTCCCGCGCGCAGCTTTTCCGCCGGGCTGACGGGAGCTTGTCGCCATCGTGTAGCGGTAGGTCAAGGGGCCATGGTTTTAAACTAGAGTAGGGTAGCGTTAGGTTAGACATTAGGAAGAAGTTCTTCCCCATGAGGGTGGTGAGACACTGGAACAGGTTGCACAGAGAGGTGGTGTAGGCCCCATCCCGGGAGGCAGTCAAGGCCAGGCTTGATAAGGTTCTGAACAACTGGTATAGTGCAGGATGCTCCTGCTCACGACAGGGGCTTGGACTAGATGGCCTTTGAAAGTCCCTTCCGACCCTGTAACCCGCAGGTGGCCCCGGCAGTGCCCGGCCGGGCTGGCCTGACAGTGATGAGGAGGCCGGCAGTGAGGTGCTGAGCCACTGCAGCAGCGCCAGTGAGGGGGCCAGCCCCACCGAGGAGGCTGCAGGTGAGTCCCGGGGGCTGCCCTCCTGTCTCCCGCCATTTGCCATGTCCTCCCGGTGTGTGGCTGTGCTGTCCCTCACCCCAGCGTCCCACCACCCCAACCTCGGTGCCCAGGCAGTAGCATGACATAAGTGCCACCTCAGCAGGGAGTGAGGCAGGAGGTGAACAAGGCCTGGAGGAGGAGGTGGAGGACAGGCTGAAGGAGCACATGGACAACCTCCTGGACAAGAGGTGAGGAGTAGCTGTCACCGCCCCTGTGGGCAGGCCTAGCCTGCTGCCTGGCCAGGCCACTCCACCCCATGACCTCCTGCCATCTCTACCAGTGCCAAGACACGTCAGGCAGCTCTGCAGAGCCTGCACCTGGCCCTCTCTTCCAAAACGCTCTCGGAATTCCTGCTGGAGCGCCGCCTCATGCTCACTGACTCTCTGGAGAAGTGTCTGAAGAAAGGTCTGGCTGCAGGTGGGCGCTGTGTCTGGGGATGCTAAGGCCAG
The DNA here is from genome assembly GCA_013400935.1 of Turnix velox. Classification (NCBI taxonomy): domain Eukaryota; kingdom Metazoa; phylum Chordata; class Aves; order Charadriiformes; family Turnicidae; genus Turnix; species Turnix velox. Next base: position 14,423 of record VZTY01019526.1, read on the forward strand.
CAGCCAGTGCCTGAGGGAGGTTTCACATGGTGTCCACAGGTAAAGGGGACGAACAGGCACTGGCGGGCACCGTCCTCACCCTCCTCTGCCTCCAGATGGGCTCTGGCCCTGAGGGGGAAGAGGTGTTTCACAGCCTGAAGCCCCTGCTCATCAGTGTCCTAACCGACAACACTGCCAGCACTGGCGCCCGGCAGAGTGTAAGACCCCTCCCCTTTCCTCCCGGGCACAGGGTGAACTGGGTGGTGGGAAGAAACAGGGTGATGCCTTGGGGGACCCCTGTGGTCATGGGAGGGTCTCAGGATTGGGTGCTATGTGGGGCAGTGGGATGAAGCTTGACCCCACTTTCCACTGGATAGGTGCTAGGTCTAGCCAAGCACTGCCTCCTCTGACTGCCTTTTCCTCACTTCTGTCACCAGTGTGCCACGGCCCTGGGCATGTGTTGCTACATTGCTGCAGCTGACCTCGAGGTAACTGTGTCTGGGTGCCATCTGTACCCCTGCCAGAGGGCCCCTGGTGCCGGGGCTACTTGGAGTGGAGCTGGGGAAGGGGCACAGGGATATATGAGTGACATCCAGGCCCCTTCCCTGAGCAGCACAGAGCTGAGCTGAGTGGAGAAGCCCACCTCGAAGAGATGGGATATCCTGGGTAGAGAAGTCCCTCTTGCACCGGGGAGTTCCTGGTGCTCCTGGGCCGGGTGGGTCCCCTTTGGTCCCCGATGCATGGCTTCATTTTGGCATCTGGCAGCTGTGGCTTGACAGTCAGGTTTCTCCCCTCTAGGACCTGGTCTCATGCCTGTCCTGTTTGGAGGGCATCTTCAGCCCCCCCAGTGTGGGCGAGGGAGGCTCAGCACCCAGCCAACATGGTCCCCTGCACTGCAGTGCACTCCAGTCATGGTCCCTGCTCCTCACCATCTGCCCCCCCTCACACATCAAGAGCATCTTGGACAGGTGAGTGGGGTTTGAGGGATACAGAGGCTGGTGTGTGGCAGCCAGCTGTGGAGAGGAGAGCCCCAGAGTGCTGCCTACCTCTCCTGACTGCCTTCCTGCCCTCCTGTCCTAGTCACTGGCTGAAGCTGCCCCCACTGCTCTCCAGCAGCAGCGTCACTCTGCGTATCCTGGCTGGGGAAACCATCGCCCTGGTCTTCGAGCTGGCCCAGAATATAGAGGTACTGCGGGGTGTTGCAGCTGTGAGAAGCAGCAGGAGGGCTGGCAGCAGAACGACGGAGCTGCCAGTTCAGGCACCTTGTCTGTGCCCCATCTGAGCTGTCACTGATGGCAGATGCCCAGGCAGAGGGTCCATCTCTAGTGGTCTCCCAGCACTGTCCTGGTGATGGCAGTGCTGGGCAGTACCTGGAGCTGCAGTCTTCAAATTCTCCACCCCACCACCACTGTTTTGGCAGGAGGACTTGTGCCACCAAGACACAGAATTCCTGCGTGCCCAACTCAAGGTCCTGGCTACAGAGAGCAACAAGTGCCGAGCCAAGATGGAAAGGCGGAAGCAGCGCTCCATCTTCCGTGACATCCTGCATTTCCTGGAGGTACCAGAGGCTGGCAGTGCCCTCCCTGCTGGCCCCCAGCTGTGTGGTGCTGCCCAGTTGCTCTTTGTGATAGCCAGGGGATGTGCAAGGCTGGCACCCAGGTTATTGCTGGGGCTTCTCTCCACTCAGAGCGGGGAGTACCAGGAGGAGACAATCCGATTTGGCCTGGAGTGCATGTACCTGGACAGCTGGGCACGCCAGCGGACCTACCAAGCCTTTAAAGAGGTGCTGGGCTCTGGTATCCGCCACCACCTCCAGGTAGGGGCTGGGTGGCTGCACTGGGGGGTACTGGGCCAGTGCTGGGGGGATGCTGACGGGTCTCTGTTTCCACAGAACAATGAGCTGCTACGGGAGATCTTTGGCCTCGGGCCCCCCTTGGTGCTAGATGCTGCCACTCTAAAAGCCAGCAAGGTCTCCCGCTTTGAGAAGGTGAGTGTCCCTGTGCAGAGTTGTGTCCACAGTCTCCTCCCATGTCAGCTTGGGCGTGAGTGTGATGGGCATCAGTGGAGGGGTGTGGGCAGTGGGGCAGTCTCTAAGCCATCTCTCCTTTCCTCCCCTGCCAGCACCTCTACAACTCAGCTGCCTTCAAAGCCCGCACAAAAGCCCGGAGCCGGGTGCGGGACAAGCGGGCAGATGTGCTGTGATGGGCAGAGGGGGGCAGAGCCTCCAGCCCACCTGGACTGCAGACCCAGCACTGTGAGGGGCAGGTGCCCCCAGCCCTTGGGCTTTTATTCATGTACAGCAGAGTGTTTGATTCCTGGAGCTGCCCCTGCTAGGGGGTGCCCCCTCTTTTTATTTTTTTAACCAAAAAAGAAGAAAGATTAAAGAACAGCAGAGGGAGGAGAAGTGGGGTGCTGCTCTGTGCCCACTCTGCAGTTAGGGCTTCACATTGCGCAGCGGAAGGGAGTCTCACAGGGCTTCTGCAGCCCTTTTGCAGTCAGGGCTTGTGTTCCCATTCCTCCCTGGCCCCTTGGGGGCACTGGGGTGGCCCAAAGGAGACTGTGTGGGAGGACAGAGCCATGCAGGGCTGTGGGGCAGCTGGCCCCGGTGTCCATGCCTGTGGCAAGAGCATCACCTAGCTCCCCCATGCTACCCTGGGCACAGCCCCTGCCTCCCCACAGCCAGTCTGGCACCCAGGGCTGGTGGCAGAGTGGCAGAGGGTGGTGGGCACTGCCAATTCATGATGGCTGTCTGCTCTGAGCCCTTTTCCAGCCAAATGCTTTATATGAAATAGTCCCCATGTGGGAAATTAATTACAGGGAGGTAGCACAGCAGGCTGGTCTCGGTGCTGCCCAGGCCAGGCAGGCATGAAACCATGCCAGCTGGAAGTGCCTGTCACCCTGGGAATGTGTCTATGGTGGTGGTTTTCTAAGACTTTGATTACAGGACATAATTAAAAGGCTAATTGGAAGATTCATTGTGCCACCTTGTGAAAAGGAAGGGCTGTCACTGTGGTGTGTGTCCTTGTGGCTCCATCCCGTTGTTGTACTCTGGAGTGAGGGCCAGTGTGGCCCCCTGCGCACTGTGGGTTGGTGCTGAGCAGGATGGGGGGCTGGGAGAGCTGCCTGCTCCCCCCTCCTGCCCTTCGGTATCCCTTGCAGTGGTGGACCAGAGCCTGTGGTGGGGCTGTGAGCAGCTCAGCGGTGCCCACCAGACTTGGCACTGGTGTTGAGGTGAGCCCAGATCTGCCCGCTGGCCACTCGCAGCTGGCGCACGGCATCCTCCTGGCTCTTCAGCCACTGGGCCAGCACCCGCACTGACTGGCTCTGCAGGACTGCGGGAACAGGATGGGGACAAGCTGAGGATGGGCAGCCTAGCCTTCCTATAGGGCCCACCACCCCTTCCTGGTGCCACCTACCACTAAAGTAGATGGCCAGCGTGGCCAGGACCAGGCTTGCCAGTGCCAGGAGCCCCAGCAGGGCTAGGAGCAGAGGGTGGCCAGGGCCAAAGCAGGGGCAGGAGCTGGCAGCAGGCATGGGGCGCAGGGTGGGCAGGGGGCCTGGGGGTACTGGGCGAGGTGGGGGCCGATGTAGGCTGCGGGAGGGAGCCAGCCGGTTGCCTGTGAGCAAGGGAGAGAAGAAGTCAGCCCAGCAGTGGCATGGCTGGGGCTGGTAGGACCATCCTTCCCCAGCCCACTCTCACCCTCAGTACCCTTGTGCATGCCTGAGGCCCAGTGCAGGTCACTGATGGACTCCACAGGATGCAGGCTGATGGCTCCAGGCTCGCCGCCACCCTCGGGTTCTGCAGGCTCTGATGGCACAACACCCTCGTCCCTTCCCATGCTGTCTGCTGGGAGCAGAGACAGGGTGAGCATGGGCCCTGCCTGCCCCGAGCAGCCTTGAGGCAACAAGACTCCTCCTGCAGGTGACACCAGCCCAGTGCTGTGCCATGGACAGCAGCCAGCGCCACTGTTTCCTTGGCACAGCCCTGCAGCTGCTGGCGGGCAAGTGCTGGATGTGACTTCAGCGCCCCAGCACTGTCATCAGAGCACTTATCGGGCACCTGGTGGCCACGATCCCAGAGCCTCATTAGTGGGGCTGGAATCTGGTGCTGGCTTGGGGATAGGAATCTGCCACCACCCTGTGCCCAGGTAGTCCTGGCACCATGGGACCAGCTGAGGCTCCTCTGGGCCAGCTGGGAGCTGTCAAGCAGGGACAGGCCAGTGCCAATTCTGACCTGTGGCATGGCTTAGCTTGCCCCGTGGTGGCCCCGTTGCTCATGCACTTAGAGGTGCAGAGATGGACTGGTGGGAACATCCCCTAAGAGCACGAGAAGGCTCTTGGGCAGCAGGCTCTGTCACCCTGTCAGAAGGCAATCATGCCCGCATTGGGCCAGAAGGATTTTGCTGTGTGTTTGCACATTTTTGAGCAACAAGCAGAGCCTGGGTGCCATGTCCGTGGTGGATCAAGACATGGTGGCAACATGCCCAGCTCTCAATCCTTCCCTGGGTCAGCAGTGTGTTGCAGGGCAGAGTAGTGCAGCACTGCTGCCGTTGGGGGTGGTGTGTACTGCTGGCAAGACTGGGGGGCATCAGAGGTTGGGCTCCTCAGCCCAGGATACCTCCAGACCTTTCCCAGTGCCCTGACCTTGGCTGGGGACTGTCCTGCAGGTACACCCATCACCCCTACATCTGATCCCCCAAAGCCAGAGGATACAGCCAGCCATGGAGATTTGGTGCAGGGGGCTCTGCAAGCCAACTGCCCCCTCCTCAAAGCCTGCTGTCCACACGCACAGCCCTCCAGGACTGCCTTCTCTCCCCGGCCAGGCATCTTTGCCCACAAGCCCTGTGGTGGGGGGCAAGGTTTGGCTGCTGCTTCCATCCCAACCCCATGGCCCCATGCCATACTGTCCTGCTCCCCCCAGGATGGTGGCAGGGCCCTTGTCAGCCCCCAGCTTACCTTCTCCAGCCTCCCTGGGCATGGCTCCCTGCACCCGGGTGGTGTGAGTGGGCAGCAAGGCGGTGCGGGGCCCCCAGGAGCTGGTCACTGGGATCCCAGTGCGCCAACTGCACCGCTTAAAATAGGACAGATAGAAACACGGCTGAGGGGGAGTGAATAAAAATAGCCTAGGGAGGAGAGAGATCGAAAGCATGGTCAGGGCTGCCAGCAGCAGGATGCCAGTGTAGCAAAGGGAGAGTAGTCTGTGGCTGTGCCCCATGTCCCCCTCTCCAGGGTAAGGGGTCTGCCAGCTCACCAGGGGATGCAGCTGGTCACAGGGCAAAGCCTGCATGGGGAAACAGAAGTGCAGGTGGTCCTAGCTGGAGGCAAAATGGGGACTAGGGTCGCTGCTGCTTTCTTGCAACAATGGGAATTGTACCCAGCCTGAGGGTACTACCAAATCCCCTCAGATTTGTCCTCACAGATGTTGCCAGCTGTCCCAGGAGGATTTATTTAAGTTAACAAGACCATAGGAAGGACAACAAGGCAGCAGTGCTGCTGAAGTAGGAGACTGTGACAGTCTACACCCCTGGTCACCAGCCCCATTTGCCTCGTGGTAGGCAGGTGTCATCAGGCAGGACATCATTGTGCCCATAGAGGTCATGAGAATGGGTCTGCCACAGGCAGGAGGTGGCAGGGTCAGGCTGGACTGGCTGGGCACAGTCCTTGCCAGCCCAGCCGCGGTAGCAGTGGCAGCGGAAAATGGCCATGGAGCCAGTGCCCAGGTGCAGGAGGCTGCCCAGGTTGTGGGGCTGCCGGCGCACGCAGCGCCCATGACCGTGGCACTTCCTGTAGCTGCATTCCCAAGCTGCTGCTGTCACATTGGCCACGTAGGGACCCAGGGTGGACACCAGGTAGTGGTACAGGCTGGCACAGCTCTCCTGGGGGAGGAAGAATCAGTAAGAACCTGCCTTCAGCCACCCTTCTCAGATGGACACAGGGGATGTAACCATCCTGTATGTGCCCATGCCACCTCCTGCTGCCCTCTACATTCCAGTGCTGGCCTGGGCAAGGGCCATACTCACTGCTGAGCGGGAGTATGACATGTCTCCCCAGAGCACGAGTCCAGACGCCCCCAGTGCCACGCTCTCCCCAATAGTGTGCACCAGGTCAGCCTGCCAGGGTGGAAGAGAGTGAGAGAGATCACCAGGATAGGGGACACGATCACATCCCACCACCCAGCATGCCCACTGCTATGTACCAGCTCCAGGAAGCGGGATGAATGGCGGAAGGAGAGGCGGGAGTAAGGAATCACAGGCAGGAGGCCACGGGCACTGGAGGCGGCCACACGCAGAGCCTGGCGCAGGCGGTGGTGCACGTAGCGGTGGCGCAGGGCGGGTGGCAGAGCTGGTGGCAGGTAGATGCTGGGGTAGAGGGCAGCTGAGGCAGCCCAGAGCCAGCCCAGCTTCTTGTTCTGCTGCATCTCTGCTGGCCGGCACTGCCCAGTGTAGTTTGCTTCCTTGGCCCAGTTGCCATTGAGGCATTCAGGGAAGCGGTAGAAACCCCAGAGTCCCCTGGGGCGGAGGGCCTGGCCAAGCAATAGTGTCTCCTCCATCAGAGCCTGTGCCGCACGCTCAAACTCCCACCGGGCCAGACGGCGCTGCTGCCGCACTGGCAGTGGGCCGTTCCGGTCCCGCACCCACTGCTCTGAGGCCACTCGGTAAACCTGCTTGGCCCCCCAGTTTTGGGACCAAAGGGGCCTCCATTCCTCCCAGTCCACTACAGCCAGGCCATGGAAAGAAGGATGCAGGAGGTGATGGATGTCCTTCGCCACCCTGGCAAGGTGGGCGCTGAGGGGGACGCGCTGAGGAATGCCCCCGTTGTGGGAGATGCCCTGCTGTGATAGGTAGGGGTAGAGCCCAAACTTGTTCTTGTAGAAGATGGTGATGTTCTGGCCAGAGAAGTGGCTGCCCTGGTTCTCCATGATGCCATAGTTGCCAAGGGGCAGCCCCACACCGAAGTGGTGCTGGCAGCGGCCAGTGGGGATGTTCCACACCACAGTGAAAGGCTGGCCACCAGCCACGGGCTCTGGTGCTGGGCTCTCCCCTCTGGCTCTGCCCAGGGCCAGGCAGGCCCAGAGCACCAGCGCTGGTACCATCTTGTGTCACTGGCTGACCACAAGAGACAGAACCCTGTGGGGGAACAACAGTGTGGGGTAAGGCGGTGGGGTGCAGTGGACATCCTGGCTGTGCCAGAACTGCCAGCCTGGCCTATGCCACACTGGGATCACCCACAGGCACATGCTGCACACCCCAAAATCCCATGGGACTCAGCAAACCTGGAAGTTTCAGACACCCCCTGCCTCACCTCTGCCTGCTGTACCCCCTGGACACAGCAAGGTTCTGGTATGGTAATGCAAGCTGCCTCTGCTAGCTCATGGTAACATGGCACTGTAACCCCCTCTCCCTCATTTCATAGCAAGGCTAAGTCACACTGAGAATCCCACAAAGGGACTGAACTTCCCCTCGGAGGGGAAGTTCAACTCAGCCCCCGAGTCCAGACAAGGCACCCCTTCCTGGTGTCAGGCAGCCATCTGGGACAGGGGATTAGTCAGGTGGTGGGCCTGAGGGCTGCATGACACAGCAAGGACAGCACTAATCCCCTGGGGCTGCTCTCCACGACTTTCCCATTACAGTGCCATCAGCTGTCTGGGTAGGCCAGGCCAGGCCAGGCCTGCTGCCTCCACTACAGAGCATGACATGGGACTCTTCAGCCCAAACCATTTCACCCTGCTGTCCTTCCAGCTATCATGTCTCTCTTTTATCCCAGGCTGAGTGGAGAGACCACCAGCCATAGCACACTGTCAGCCCCAACTGTCTCACAGTGACTGGTGGGACTGGGTGATGCTCCTGGGATCAACCCCACCGACTGGAATGGACTTGGCTCCCTGCCTCACTGGTGGTTCCAGGGCTCCGACCAGGTGAATCAGAAGCCAGGAAGGACTGGAGCCAGCATGCCCAGACAAGGCCGGGTAGAGGGACCACCTTACCCTCTCAACAGGACAAGGGGAAACAAGGGAGATGGTGCCAGCCCTGGATAATGGCAGGCAGTTAGGCAGTGCCAGAGCAAGCAGCGTCCACCAGTGCTAATTTTAATCACCAGTTTGGTGTCCCAACCTCTCATATGTTCTTCTTCATCCAGAAGATGGGCAGCCCTTTGGCATCACGATAGGGTGTCTGCAGGAGGCTCTCACTGCTGCTCTGGGCCAGCATTCCCCTTGCCCAGACCACAGTGGGTGGTGGGAGTGGTGGGGGGGCAGTGGGAGGCAGGAGTGGAGGTGGGGGAGCAGAGGGCACTGGGAGCCTGGTGACAGTTGTGCCAGCAGCAGTGCCAGTGCCAAGAGTGGGGGAGAAGAGCTGCAGCAACTGGGTGGATATGGTGGGGCTGAGGAAGGCCACACTCTGCACTGGCTTGCTCAGGATGTAGCCCAGGTGGGCATAGAAATGCTGCTTGTCATGGGTGGTCAGGTGCAGGCAGACAAAGCCCCGGGCCCGGGCCCAGCTCTCAATGGCCTCCATCAGACGCCGCCCATAGCCCTGGCCACGCAGCGCCCGGGCCACTACCACACTCTCCACGAAGAGATCGTGGGGACAGCCAGCCACGCGGGAGAGACGGACATGGCCGATGAGCTGCCAGGAACCCCCCTGGGAGGTGGAGTCCTCAGGGAAGCTCTGGCTCCGCAGCAGCAGCAGGCAGGAGGGGAAGGCATCCGAGGAACGCTGGAGCGAGTGGAGCCGCGACGCCCGGCTCTTCCCCCACTCCTCAGCCAGCAGCTCGGCACAGGCCTCCAGCAGCTCCGGCCTCTGGTGCAGGGGGACCAAGCTGAGCTCCTGTGACACAGGACCCATTCTTCTCACTGATGGGAGACCAAGCAGGGGACAGCTTAGAGGCAGAGGGGACTGACTGCGCAAATTTCTCAGAGGCAAGAGGGGCTGATTGTGCACATTTCCTAGTCTCAGCAGCTGCGTGGGTCTGTGGAGGTCAGCAGCAGGACTGACACTGAATGAGCACCACGGCTGGGACGCAGAACATAGTGCCATATCCAGAATTACAAGCCATGAGACCAGTGGGAAGGTCTGGCACTGATGAGCCATTGAAGGGGCAGGGGAAGGAGGCACAGGAAAAGCCTTTACCCCCACCTCAGACTTGCCAAGTGGGCATCTACCTGATACCAGGCAGCTCATCACACGTGTGTCCTCAACCTGAGGGAGAGGGCCACAGATAAGCTAAGCACACCCCATACGGGTGCAGGGGCTAAGAAGGGCACCTGCAGCAAAGGGGCAGGGAGCCCCAGTAAAGACTAGTGAGTAGTGGGGAAATCTAACCTAGCGAACCTAGTGAAGGCAAACCCATTCGCAGCAGCCAGTTTTCTCACCAGCTGGAGTTGAGCAAACTGCTCTGCTTCCCCAGTAAGGGGTAACCCTGAACCCCAGTAACCACAGGGTGCTCCTCAAAGGAGCTGTAACTGCCAGCTCGGCTTCAACTCCCCCCACTCCGGAGGCCGTGCAGCACCCCAATGCCCCACTGGCCCCTGCAGCCCGGCCAAGCTTTTCCTTCTGCCTACACAGCAGACCCCTACCAGACTCTGCCAGCAGCTCTCAGCG
>VZTY01019532.1:2254-13907 GCA_013400935.1 Turnix velox
ATTATGTTAAAAATTCCTTCCCCTGCCTTTCTGTAGGACCCCCTCAGGTACTGATAAGTTACTCTGAGGTCCCCTCTGAGCCTTCTCTTCTCCAGGCTGAACAACCCCAACTCCTTCAGCCTGTCCTCATAGGGCAGTTGCTCCAACCCTTTGATCATCTTTGACTTGGAGTGGGATCTTCAGGAGATCCTACCTTGGCAGACATACATACATCTTTTTGTCACCAATGAAGGTTAAAACCTTTGTTTACTTTTCTATTTTGCCCCTTGCCTTCTGTATGTCATTACATGAGTGTTCATGCCTTCAAGGCACCACCATCTGCTGTTGCAGCACAGAAGGTGGGTCATGGTTATCTCACAGTCAGAGTATTTTCTTGCAAACTCACCAAAGGGCACCGCTCTTCCAAGAGCAATGGGATAGTTACCATCAGCTGTATTAGTCGTGGATCTGGCACATAATGTCCTCAAGGCAATGATTCATTGAGAGGGATAAAAGAAGGTCAAAGGAATGTTATAATCTGACATGCCATAAATACAACATGACTCTGTACCCATGGTTTTACTTCCTTCACAATATACCTAAATACAGGCACAGTTGCTTCAGCCAGCAATACCTATGAAATCAGAGATTTCTGATCAGCTGTAATTATTTGTCCTTGAACTATGAGACAATTAGGGGAGGCTTCTCTGTAAGAGTACAGACACTGCAAGGAAGTTTTCCATCTAGAAGACTGCTGTTGGAAGCGTGAAGTGATGCAATGCCCATCTTGATGAGGAATCTGGGCTAAATCACACCACCCTACAGGTGGGACAAGCTCAAATTGCATTGTAAGGGACATTTACTACAGCTCAGTCTTGTGTTGTGGACAGCCCTACTCCTACCTTTCAGCTAGGGGATTTTTAGAACCACATATGAGATCAGGGTTAGACTTCTAAACTGTTAATATCTAGGCACTGAGGCGCTCTAGATCATCTAGATCACCTTCAAGATCATCTAGCTCCANTGCTCTAGTTTTCCAATCAGTCTGAGCACTTGTGCTGTATTTAACTTGTGCTGTCTCTATGAAGAAGTCATTGGCCATGAACTTTAAAGAGCAAAGTTATTCTGCAATATGGGAAAATATAGTACAGACAGAGTGATCCCTGCAGAAAATATTCTAAGCATCATTGTAGAGAGAAGATGAAGATGGGAGGGTAGAGGGGGAAATAAAAGAGTTTTCTGAGTCATTTAAAACAATAGAAAGAAGTCACTCACCCATACAAGGATGGGAGAAGGGAAGTCAGACATGGAAGGAGAGGCAGTTGGACCGAAACATCTATGCAGTGTCCAGCTACCAAACTCAAACCACAGAGAACTCCCAGACTTCAAGTTCAGCTTCACTCTCTTGGTAGCATGTATGTGTGGAACCTGCTGGTAAAATGTGCACTCCATCTGCACTAGTAGCATGGCCAGAGACCAGGACAAGGACTGCCTGCTATTGGGAGAAGCTCCTCAGAGAATGTGGCAGAGATCTAGGTAAAATAGATAAAGGAATCCTACAGCAGCAGCTTGCCTGTGTTCTGCCAGTTCAAAATGCATCACTTACAGTCTGCATTCTGTATTGTAATCCTAACAAGCAAGAAAATAAAAGTCAGGTGGAGGATTTGGCGTGGCCTTTTTAAAATCCATGCTCTCTTTGTATAGTATAACTATAGCTATAATAATGTACTCATGCTAAGGTTGTTTGTGTAGGTTTTATAACTGGTTCTTGTCTTGCAAGGTGCTGAATACTCCCTTTTTCCTTGAGTGGCTGTCAGTCAAGACCTGTAGCCCTGCAGGTTTGGATCCTACTTTTCCCAGAATAGGTAGTATTTAAGGAGGAGCTATTTCAGTTTGATTCCACCTTGATTCATTATGCATAATGAAGAAAAGGTAATCTAGACAGCAATGAACACGAGTTAGGAGAATTGGAATTTTCTTTGCTGCTGTGCTGCTTCTGGTTTACCCAAGTGGCCATTTCATTGGTGAAAGATTAATTAAGGTTCAAGCAATTAGATTAGGTTAATGCACTGATGCAAACCATAATAGGGAGAAACAAGAGGGAAATTACATAAGTGTGCAATGCATTTTGCAATAGGATTATTTTTGCTAGGTTAAGGTCGTACAGTTTTATTGGCTTGTATCTTTGATATCACTGGCATATGGCTGCAATGATGAGTGCAAAATAAATCTCAGAAATCTCTCTATTCAGTCTAACACAGACCTTCAGAGTAATATAGAAACAGATGTCTTTGTGTCTCCAGATTTTGTACGCCACAGGTAACCAAAAATCTGGCTTGAGATGTGGGTCCATGCCAACCTCATGAAGTTCAATAAGGCCAAGTGCAAGATCCTGCACCTGGGCTGGGGCAATCCCAAGCACAGACACAGGCTGGATGGAGAGTAGCTTGAGTGCAGCCTCAAAGAGAAGGATTTGGGGGTGTCAGTGGATGAAAAACTCAACATGAGCTGGCAGAGTGCACTCGCAGCCCAGAGTCCAACCCAGTCCTGGGCTGCATGAGGAGAAGTGTGACCAGCAGGTCAATAGAGGTGATTTTGCCCTTCTATTTGGCTCTGGTGAGGCCCCACCAGGAGAATTGTGTCCAGTTCTGGAGCCCTCAACACAGGAAGGACATTGAGCTATTGGAGAGGGTCCAGAGAAGGGCCACGAAGATGATCAAAGGGTTGGAGCAACTGCCCTATGAGGACAGGCTGAAGGAGTTGGGGTTGTTCAGCCTGGAGAAGAGAAGGCTCAGAGGGGACCTCAGAGTAACTTCTCAGTACCTGAGGGGGTCCTACAGAAAGGCAGGGGAAGGAATTTTTAACATAATATCGGATGGGAGGACTAGAAACAATGGATATAAATTAGAGGGGGATAGATTTAGACTAGACATAAGAAAGAAATTCTTTACAGTGAGGGTGGTGAAACACTGGAACAGGTTGCCCAGGGAGGTTGTGGATGCCCCCTCTCTGGAGGTGTTCAAGACCAGGCTGGACAGGGCACTGGGCAGCCTGGTCTAGTGGGAGGTGTCCCTGCCTATGGCAGGGGGGTTGGAACTCGATGATCTTTAAGGTCCCTTCCAACCCAAACTATTCTATGATTCTATGATACCTGAAGGGGGCCTAAAGAAAGGCAGTGGTAGGATTCTTAATAGGGTACAGGATGGCAGGACTAGGAGTAATGGATGTGAATTGGATGAGGGGAGATTCAGGCTAGATACATTTTTTTATGGTGAGGGTGGTGAGGCACTGGAGGAGGTTGTCCAGAGAGGTTGTGGATGCCCCCTCCCTGGAGTGTTTAAAGCCAGGCTGGACAAGGCACTGAGCAACCTGATCTAGTGAGAGGTGTCCCTGCCCATGGCAGTGGGGTTGGAACTAGATGATCTTTAAGGTCCCTTCCAATCCAAGCTATTCCATGATTCTATGATTCTATAATAGATTTTTAAGCATTTACATCAGAAGAAGTGACGGCTTAGGTCTTCAGACTAGAAACAAGAGAAAAATATTGAACCCAAGAGTGAGAGACCCTTCCAGCCCCTACCTAGGCAGCAGTATTTATGTGTTTCTTGTACCCTCACCAACTCTCTTGATTACCTTCTGGGAAGACTCTCTCATTTTCCCTCATGCCTTGATAGGGAACATCTCTCCATAGTGTATTTTCATTATTTTGATCCTACTTGGCTCTGCAGAACTGGAACTTGGAGTTTGTAGGGGATTTAAGGGCAATTTTATGAGCAATACAGATGAGAAAATCTAGGCTTGGTGATTTCATTTATCTTTGACTTGTAGGCTGGCAATACTGGAAAGGAAAAAAAGGTGAAGGTGGGACAGAAGCAGTCTTACTGTGCTACTTTTTCTGGAGATGGCATGAGGAAGAATGAAATACACTGGAAACTGTCCTCTTGTGAGTAATCTTGACTGCTCAGTTGTTTCGTGAAAGGGCAATTCTAATCATTAACTGCTTACCATGGGTCATGGGAGGTAAATTCAATAGTCAGCTCCTACAATCAAGCTTAAGTTACTAAAAATAATAAAGCAAGAACTGGGACCTCAGAAAACTTGGGAAATTCCTTAAGGACTTTATTCTCAAACAAGATTTGCATGCAGTTTCTCCAGTTTAGTTGAAGTGCCTCAGCTGAATACACTGTAGGAAGTTTTTAGCAGCAATAGTGAAGCTACTGGATGTTTGAGGAAAAGAATGCAAAAATGAGCAAATTAATTTGAAGACACTGAGAAGAAAACCAAACCATTTTGATCTGAAACACAGTTATTTGTTTTACTCCAGTCACTTAAACAGATTTTTCAGACTGAAAAAATATTAACAGTGATTTCCACAGATTCCTTTTTTTTTTTCAATAAATACTTTTCAAAAGAGGTATTTAATAGAGAACAGCCTTTTTTCCTTTGAAAAACCTGAAATCACTTCTAGTCATGAAACATGCAGGATTCAAACCAATGTTAAAGATCTATTTTAATTTTGCGATTTCTGTAGTTTATATTCTTTTTATGGAGACATATGAAAGCTTAAAAAATGGCTATACCTCTAAGTACCACCCTGTTTGAAAGATATCTCCTAAAAGGAGATAAAGATCCTCCTAAAAGGGTTGCAAAAACACATGGAGGGTGACACAGAGGTGATTGGAGGCAACCAACATGGCTTCACCAGGGGCAAATCATGCCTGACCAATTTGGTGGCCTTCTATGATGGAGTAACATCATCAGTGGACAAAGGAAGGGCAACTGACATCATCTACCTGGACTTGTGCAAGGCATTTGACACTGTCCCACATGACATCCTGGTCTCCAAACTGGAAAAGAATGGGTTTGATGGATGGACCACTGGCTGGATAAGGAGCTGGTTGAATGGTCGAACTCAAAGAGTTGCAGTCAATGGCTCATTGTCCAAGTGGAAACCAGTGACGAGTGGTGTTCCCCAAGGATCAGTAGTGGGACCAGTGCTATTGAACATCTTCGTAGGAGATATGGACAGTGGGATGGAGTGCACCCTCAGCAAATTTGCAGATGACACCAAGCTGTGTGGTGCAGTTGATACACCTGAAGGAAGGGATGCCATCCAGAGGGACCTTGACAGGCTTGAGAGGTGGGCCCAAGCCAACCTCATGAAGTTCAACAAGGCCAAGTGCAAGGTCCTGCACCTGGGTCGAAGCAATCCCAAGCACAGATACAGGCTGGGTGGAGAGTGGCTTGAGTGCAGCTCTGTAGAGAAAGACTTGGGTGTGTCAGTTGATGACAAACTCAACATGAGCCAGCAGTGTGCACTCGCAGCCAAGAAGGCCAACCAAATCCTGGGTTGCATCAAGAGGAGTGTGACCAGCAGGTCAAGAGAGGTGATTTTACCCCTCTACTCGGCACTGGTGAGACCCCACCTGGAGTATTGCGTCCAGTTCTGGAGCCCTCAACACAGGAAGGACATTGAGCTGTTGGAGAGGGTCCAGAGAAGGGCCACGAAGATGATCAAAGGGTTGGAGCAACTGCCCTATGAGGACAGGCTGAAGGAGTTGGGGTTGTTCAGCCTGGAGAAGAGAAGGCTCAGAGGGGACCTCATAGTAACTTATCAGTACCTGAGGGGGTCCTACAGAAAGGCAGGGGAAGGAATTTTTAACATAATATCGGATGGGAGGACTAGAAACAATGGATATAAATTAGAGGGGGATAGATTTAGACTAGACATAAGAAAGAAATTCTTTACAGTGAGGGTGGTGAAATACTGGAACAGGTTGCCCAGGGAGGTTGTGGATGCCCCATCTCTGGACAGGGCACTGGGCAGCCTGGTCTAGTGGGAGGTGTCCCTGCCTATGGCAGGGGGGTTGGAACTCGATGATCTTTAAGGTCCCTTCCAACCCAAACTATTCTATGATTCTATGATTCTATATTTTGTAAAAAAGAAGAACCCAAAAATATTTGATTCCCCTAAAATAAGATGCTGTCTTTGTATTCATGAAAGTATTCTAAGATTTAGGTTTTTTCCTCAGAAGGTAAAACAGCTTCCAACAAAGTAGCTATACTATTACAGTGTAAGTGCGTAGTTTAAATTCATGGCATGATTACAGAATAACTGTAGTAAGCATATTTCAAGGTAGAATACTATGTTCATTCTTGTAGTTTTCCACAATTGGTACATTTTAACTATTACCTCCTTACTTTATCGGGAGAGCTAATAAATGACTGATGACACGTAATTTGTCATGACTCTAATATTTGCATTTGCATTTCCTCTAATATTTCAGTTGACTTTATCAACAACTTGGAAAAAATCAATATCTGAGAGGACTCCGTGGTATTTAGAAAAGTATATAAGCAGGAGGTTTGTATTGCTTCATCTCACTTTGTCACCTCAAACAAGGGACGCTTAAATCTCCTCTTGCCATTTCACTGTTATCTGATTTGCAGCAATCCGAGACTTAAGCAAGCATGTCCAGTGAGGCAAAGCTCATTCATATGTTTAAGGGGATTCCCTTTACCACCCGGTCTTCTCTGGAACTTTTAAAATCCTTAGATACTTTTGATGCTAGAGACGATGATGTACTTTTGGTTTCCTACCCCAAATCTGGTAAGTTCTACTTTTACAGGCTTGTTGCAAGAAGTCTCATTTGTTTAGTTTACATTAGCTGCTTGAAGTAGTTGGGGAATTTCTCTTACAATAAGCAAGGAAGGATTCTTGAGGATGTGAGTGTGTTATTCTATTATTAAGTGTTCAAATGAAAAAAAATAAAGTATCTTGTCTAAGCTTTGATCCTTTAAAATAGCCTCAGGTGTTATCATATTGGAAAGCAAATAGATATTCATTGTAAGTGAAATCGGTACTCGAAATCCTGAGGATTTTCTACATTCAATTAGGATCTAGTTGAAAGATGTGTTAGATTATCTGTATGGCTCTTGGCTGTTGATTTATTGATTTCTTATTTCCTTTTCCCTTGTCTCACTTCTACACAGCAGCACACATCAAAGAGAAAACTCAATCAATGCTTTCTAAATATATAGACTCACCTCTGTGTGAGGAAAAAAATATCCCAGCTTATCACGAAATGAAAGATAAAAATAACTCAACCACCTCCTAACTGATGATATATCTAATGAGATTGTTTTGGTACCAACAAAAACACTTCTCACAGAGTTACTTTGAATTTCAGATATAGTCCTATTTTTTTACAATATTAAGTTTTATTAAGTTATGTAAAGTTTGTTGAATCTGAGAGATAAGAAGTGTCCCTTGTGCAAATGGTTTTGATATCCAAAATGAGCTTCCAAGTAACAAATTTTCCTTTTTTCCCTTGTTTTTTTTTTTTTTTTCTTAAAATGACTTTTCCACAGGCACTCACTGGCTTGCAGGAGTTATAACACAACTTTATAATGCCCAAGTTACACTAACATCTCCCATTGAATTTGGTGATATTTCCAAACTGGAGGAACTGAATAAACTCTCATCAAAGAGAATCATCCCAACACACTTAGACTACAACATGTTACCTCCAAATTTTAAGAATAAAAAATGTAAGGTAAGGCAAAAAAAAAAGGAATCAGTAAGTTGTGCTAAGTGTTTGTTAAGCACTTATTTTGGCTTTTTGTTCCTTAATAATTTACAATTTATTTACAGTTTCCATAAGTGGTTTTCTCTCTTATTGAAGCTTTCTGATAAGGGGCAAAGAGGAGAATTGAAATGTGGGAGGCAAATTCTCACCACAATTTTGGGTTCCTAGTGTAGGAGATCTTTGAAAAATCAGCTTCAGGCATCAGATTTGATGTTAGAAGTTCAGATCCAGAATTGTGGGACAAGGCTAATTTCAACAAAAGCCCAGGATTTATGTTTTGCACCTGTCCCATGAATGTTAATTAGCTAAATGTGTTACATGAGATAGTGTAGTGACTCATGAGTTCAATGAACTCAGCCTATTTGATAACACATAAACATTGCTGTAGCAACCCCATCTCTGTCCTCATGGAAGTGTTTATTAACTCCTCCTGAGTTCTGCCTAAAAAAGGGGAAAAGATATTTTTATTTTAATGGTATTGTCACCAAGGAAGGAATTCTAAAGGAAGGATTTTCCACACTGGAAACTGCCTAAAGAAAATACTATGTTTACACACAGAGCTTCTCTAAAGTAAAGGATATTTTCAGTAATAACCATATAATCTTAATTTATAGATGATCTACATCAGCAGAAATCCAAAAGACACCGCAGTTTCCATGTACCATTACTATAGAGACAACCCAAACCTCCCCACTGTAGACACCTGGACTGCTTTCTTTGACTTGTTCTTAAAGGGAGATGGTAAGTAGAAATGTTTTGCTTTCTCCTTGCAGGTTGTATTCATTTAGAAGATATGAACTGAGTGAAAACACGTTATTGGTATGACTTTACTTAAGGGGTTTTTTTTTCAGGATAAATTCTAATGCCAGACTTATAAAGAGAAAATGCTATCCTCAACCCTGCAAGAGACAGAGACATTTTGCCAAGTGGCTGCATTATTTCAATACAACTGCTCCTTGCAGGTTTTTGCTGTTCTTTGACATTCTCATAGATAAGTTACTGATTTGAAACCCCTGATGATATGTCTGAACTTTGTCTTGCAAGCCACGGTAATGGGCTGTCTCCCAGCAAGAATTCACATTTAAACTATGATAAAGAAGGTAAGCACATGCAGCTCCTCCCAAGCACATGTCAGGGCAGCTGAACTTACCACAGCCAGCTCCTGTCCTCAGCAAGCAGGATGCTGGGGCTGGTGTTCTGCAGGTGTTCAGCCAGCTCCACGTGGCTTGCTGCCATGCCAAAGTGCAGGGAGACAAGGGGAGACTGTCCCCAGGCTGTGCTGTGAGCTAAGCTTTCAGGGTTGTGCCTTCTCCAGTCCTGAAGACAGCCTTGGGTGGCCCTTCAAAGGGAGCCTACACACTTTCATAATGCTCTGCTGCACACATTCTGTCTGACGTGTTGTCATAGTAGCAGGGTCCAAAGACCAAGGACAAGAGTGAGATTTTTTTTTATGAGTGGTCATCATGGCCATGGAAGCTGACAACAGGACTGTGTTCCAGACATCCACTCCCATTTTTAGTGTTTTATTACCCCTTTGAGGACATGTGTTCCTGCTATACAACCATTGTGATGATAACAGCAGCAATGATAGACCAGCTTGAAAACCTTCAAAAGAACCCTGCCATTGCAATCATTATGGACTTATATCAGAACCACAGAATTAGTCAATTTATCTATTGGCTTGTGTTGGCTTTGGCTCAAATCTACTTCAAAGCAGCCATGTGCTTCCATGATCTGCAGGATCTTGGCTTGCTTAGTACCAACTCTGAACATACAAGACTGAAAAAAGGATAAGAGATGTTAAATTTAAAAATCATCTGCCATATATCTGTAAATTAGCAGCCATCTTCTGTTTTCTGTGTGCTTACAGAAAAGATAACAGAGTGAGTTACAAGAAATGTATGTAATGCAATGCAGAGAGAAAGAGACACTGTGATTTTTACTCCTAGTGGAAACATATGAAGGTTCTGCTGCTTGATTTGGATCTTGTAACAGTCTTGCAGAGTTAATCTCAGCTCTCAACAAGAGTGAGGACGCACAGAGACAACTGTGATGGTTTCTCTGGAATCTCCAAGGGTTTATGCAGTACCTCTGAACCCATCAGGGCTATTCCATGCTAATTTTGGCCACACCATCACCAGTGTTTTTGAGCAGTTCAGCAGGGTTTAGCAGGTGACCATGGAGACAGCTACAGACTGGAGCATTCAGTAAAATACTTAATTTCAACTCAAAGTTTGCAACCAAAACTATGCTCTTTTACAATATCATATTTTCCCATGGATTATAAAGCAAAGTCACTCCTGCAGAGAATACTAGCTGTGATTTCCCTGTCCAAGCCTCTTTTCATGGCCATACAAGAGTCTATCAGCCAGAAGGGCTGAAATTTTGTGCTTTAAAAGAAAGCCAACATTTATCTCTAATCCCATGCTTCAGCAAAAGAAGTATTTAAAAAAGCCACCAAGTACTATGTGTCAGTCATGCTGTCGGCCAAATGATGTATTTGCATAGTGATTTCTTCACATAATTCTTCTCTGGCTTTTAAGAATAGCACAGACTCCTCTCTGCTGGGACAAAATAGAGCTAACAGCAGTGTGCTTCATTTAATAGACTTCTTAGTTTCCTTAGACTCCTAGTGAAGTGGTCATACTGTGACCACAGACATGCAGACATCTGCTGAGAAGCCATAATATTTTCCTTCAATACTAGCCTTTGCTTAGATTGGAAGCCCATTTCCACTAGAGAGTCATGTCTCAAAACAGTATCTTCATCTTCTGATACAAAAATAAATTCCAGTAAGAACAATAACCTCTTTGGTCTGTAAGTTTGAGTCACTCCATAAAAAGAATTTAATCCATTTTAGAGGAATACAGTGTACACAGTAAGATGAGGCCATTGTCCTGAATATGTCAGATATTTATGTATAAAGATCAGTCTTTTACATGGTCATTCTTTTCAGTTGTCTGTGGATCCTGGTTTGATCATTTCCTAAGTTGGGAAGAGCATGAAAATGAAAAAAACATCCTGTTTTTGTTCTATGAAGACATGAAGAAGGTAAATGTGCTTTCTGCTCTTATTCCATTATGTATTACTTGTAAATTATAAAAATATCAAACAGCAAATTATAGTGAAGAAGGAGAAAGGAGGGAAATGTGAATGAATGCCTGTGGGTATATTTTACATTTGCATTATTATCAGTGAGCTAGTTCTGACTGTACAAGTTGNTGGATATATTTTACATTTGCATAGAACTTATTATCAGTGAGCTAGTTCTGACTGTACAAGTTGTATAAATATCAAATCCCATAAGAGTTACATTTCGTTGACACATGAGTGGCGCACACATTACATGATTTACAGGAATAATTTTACATTCCTTGTTCTTGGTTTTGCATAAAGAACAACAAGGTCAAATTTTCCAAAAGGGAAAACAGAAAAACAGAAGAGACAACAGAACTACTCATGGGCAGTAGGACTTGTGCTCCTGATAAAGGCAAGGGGGCGAGAAAAAAGTCTTTATGGAAGAACTTACTGCAAAGAAAGCTGAAATAACAATATAACTGAAAGTGAATTAATTTTTGTTTTTGCTAAATAGAGCAATTTATAGCATATCCATTAAAGTAGCATTGTGATATTTTGGATACTGAATCATAGAATCATAGAATAGAATCATAGAATAGTCTGGGTTGGAAGGGACCTCAAAGATCATCGAGTTCCAACCCCCCTGCCATAGGCAGGGACACCTCCCACTAGACCAGGCTGCCCAGTGCCCTGTCCAGCCTAGTCTTGAACACCTCCAGAGATGGGGCATCCACAACCTCCCTGGGCAACCTGTTCCAGTATTTCACCACCCTTACTGTAAAGAATTTCTTTCTTATGTCTAGTCTAAATCTATCCCCCTCTAATTTATATCCATTGTTTCTAGTCCTCCCATCCGATATTATGTTAAAAATTCCTTCCCCTGCCTTTCTGTAGGACCCCCTCAGGTACTGATAAGTTACTCTGAGGTCCCCTCTGAGCCTTCTCTTCTCCAGGCTGAACAACCCCAACTCCTTCAGCCTGTCCTCATAGGGCAGTTGCTCCAACCC
>VZTY01019541.1:3056-21632 GCA_013400935.1 Turnix velox
TTTGAAACTAATCTGGATGCCTTCCTGTGTGACCTAATCTAGGTGTTCCTGTTCTGGAAGGGGGATTGGACTAGATAATCACTTGAGGTCCCTTCCAATTCCTGATATTCTGTGATTCTTGAATACAAGCTGAAACAAGCTTCCAACTCAGGAAAGTAACCAACAAAAGACAACACCACTCCAAATAACTTCCAGATAACTTTTGAAAGCATAACTAGTAGAGATTTAATGATTTTTATGTATAACATAGGAAAGATCATGATTAAGGAATGCTGACATTGAGATGACACTCAACATAGAGATTACCACCAAAAAAATCCTTCTACAATGAAGTTAATCTAATGCTTTGAAAGTCACACCCTCTAAGCTTTGAGAACCTAGATGATCTCTTCAGGTCCCTTCCAATCTCTGATATTCTCCAGTTCTGTATTAGATGAGGAGGATCTCTGCATTTTTATTACTCTCTTTAGAACTGATGAAAATTGTCAGTCACCTCTAGTATCCTATTGGGACAGAGGCTAGTATGGGGGTGGTGGAGGACAAAGCTGCTCAAGGCCCTAGGCTGACATAACAAAGGGTGTGTGGAGAAGCTTGAAAGGTGGAGGCTCTGGTTGGAATGTCTCTACATGTGCCTGAGGCAGCACTGCCCTAAAACAGGGAGTGACCAATGGCTCTGCAGGTTGGCAGATGCCATGCTTGCTGGCTCTCAGTCTAGTGGAGCAGGGAGGACTGGGTGACATGAATATGGTTTCTCTAGGAAAATTCCAGCCTGATTTGGTGTTAGTGAAAACAGTCCTGTCAGGGCAGTTGCGTTCCTCCCTCCAGAGGGAAGCCCCACAGGGCACAGCAAGCAAAGAAGGGGGAGAGATTTGTCCTCCTGTGCTTGTTCTGGGTTTGCTGCTGCTGAAGTTAAATTTTCATGTTCATTTGTTACAGTTATCTTTCTGTAGGTGAAGAACATAAACCAAGAAAAAACTTGTCTTTGTGCTATGTCCCAGTCCTGAAACCAAATAGAGATCTCCATATAGTGAGACCTTATAATAAAAAGATGCTTGGAAGAAGAATGGTTGCTGAAGTATCACCATTGACAAGTGATTTTACTGAACTTGTCTTTGGGATTTAAATGAAGCCGTCAAAGTGAAGCTGCCACAGCTCACACCCCACAGAGAGACAGTAACTTCCTACAGCTTGATGCTAAAGTACTTTTACTGAGTGATGATTAGTTTGGTCTTCCATGGTGTGATACTCAAGTTCTCTGGAAACTTCTTAATGGACTTTGAAGTAGAGAGCAGTTGAGGAGGAGGTGTGAAGGTGAAAAAAGGGGGTAGATAGAAATTCCTTCACCTCATCAGACCTGCCTGTGTGTGTTTCCAGAAGGAAAGCATAGAGAATACTTTTCATTGCTTCATATCTAGTAGAAGTTTCCCCTTCTGCTACTGAGGGGCTGAGATTACAGTCTTTGCTCTTTTTTCAGCATCCTGCAGGTGTCTGTACTTTTTCCTTTTTTGTGAATCTGCATCATTACGTTTTGAAATATTATTTCCTGACTGACTCAGCAGTTATCTGCACAGTAAATCTGGACAGGAGAGGGGACTGATTTTTATCTGTAAAAAAATGTAATGAGGTACAGGTTCCTCTCAGCTCTTAGTGGAATAAAGCTTTCTTTACAAAAGCCTTTGAGAAATTTATCCGAGATTTGACAGCTTAAGCAGACATTTTTACTCATTTACTTGCTTAAAAAAAATATCAGGCTTAAAAAAAAGTCAGTTATACTGTGTAGATGTGCAATACACGCGAGATGACTATGAAGCCAATGATTAGTTATTTATATATGATGGCAGGTATCTCCTCCATAATACAAAATAATCCTAAATTCTTAATGCTTTTAGAAGTTCACATGTAAAGGAGCTCTGAAAAATCAAAGCATCCTTGTTAAAAATGAGTTGTCAAGCACCTTGTTTAGGTCGTTT
Organism: Turnix velox; assembly: GCA_013400935.1. NCBI lineage: Eukaryota > Metazoa > Chordata > Aves > Charadriiformes > Turnicidae > Turnix > Turnix velox. The sequence goes on from VZTY01019541.1 coordinate 5,027, forward strand.
TTTCTTGGTTTATAATAACAATTTGGAATACTTTATGCATCTATTTATAATGTTTCTATATAATGAAGGGTGTATATAACTTGAATTCAAGATTGTAGGCTCTTCATCGAGTTACAGCCCTAAATATTTTTGGATGATTTTGAAGTTTATCAGGTAAAAACAAGGAAAGAAATTGTGGATTGAGTCTTTAGAACTAAACATAGCATGCTGTCTTTAGGGAAATACTGACTTATGAAAGTCAGTGATAGCCTGTCAATCATTTATTGTGGCTACAGGTAGCCAACTGTCAGTAATTCAGCTGTCTACACTGAATTACTTAACTATTTCTGAAGACTTTGCATTTGTTTTAATCATTTGAGGTGAGGGGGGATCATGCTGCCATCTCCATCTCTAAAATCTTCTTATATATGCAAATTTGTAGAGTACTTTGGAAATGGAAAACACACAAATCCATGCAGTTTGCCAGTAATTTGAAGCTGTCATTTTAAAGGGTACACCCTCCCTTATGATAATCTGATCGTCACAAACTAGGGAAATGTCAGCATGGCAGGCATTTCTTTTTAAAGGATTTAGGGAATGGAATAAATCACTGTCTCTTATCTAGACACTATATGCAGGCACCAAATAATTTTGAAGATACTTATGTTGTTTAAAATCAGTTTATGACTTTTCTGTGTGGTCTTGGTGAAGACTGCTCAAACAAAGTACATAAACAAACTTTTAAGTAATCCACTTTATCGGCTATGTATTGGGGTTAAATCTCACTATTTCCACCATTCCTGACTGATAGTTAGTTACCTCATTACTTAAAAAGATTCTCTTATTTTCATGACCTCTCTTTAGAACACAGACTCAGGTACTCAGTGCGTTATCTGTTATTAGCACTGATTAGTTGCTGAATATAGAGATGCAATATTTTTTCTGTCCCTTGATTTACCAGATTTTAACACAGGACAGAAACTAGTCTTGCCAGTTTTAAGAAGATTCAATGCCAAATCCTTGATTTCACTGATGCATGGTCAATCTTTAGACCAGGATCAGAGTGAACAAACTTTGAGACCATATCTGGAATATTGTGTCCAGTTCTGGTCTCCTCAGTTCAAGAAGGACAGGGTACAGTGCAGAGAAACAAGTATGATGAAGGGACTGGAGCATCTCCCTTCTGAGGAAAGGCTGAGGGAGCTGGGTCTCTTTAGCTTGGTGAAGAGGAGACTGAGGAGGGACCTCATTAAGGGTAAGTGTTAGGAGGATGAGGCCAGGCTCTTCTCAGTGACCTCCAATGATAGGACTCTGGGCAATAGGTGCAGGTGGGAACACAGAAGGTTCCACAGAAATATGAGAAAAAACTTCCACAGTGAGGGTGACAGAAGCATGGCACAGACTGCCTAGAGAGGTTGTGGAGTCTCTTTCCCTGGAGACATTCAAAACCCATCTGTATGAGTTCCTGTGTGACCTGTTCTAGGCGTTCCTGCTCTGGCAGGGGGATTGGACTAGATGATCTGCTGAGGTCCCTTCCAATCCCTGATATTCTGTGTTTCTGTAACTTTTGTATGTCCTTGACTTTCTTGCAATCTGTTTTGCTGGAAAATGGGAATTGGATGTTTAGTTTGCTTGAGGACTGTGAAGCTACTGGCATTTGTCTATTCAGCACAGACTTAACTTAGTACTTAACTACAGGGGAAAAATGTCCTGGTGAAAAAAAACAGTTTCTGCTGAATCCAGCTCCAGGAGCATGGGCTGCAATCTGGTGGCAGCAATGTTGTTCCCTGTAGAGGTATATGGAGTTTGCTGGCAGGGCTCTGCAGCATTTGTGAAGGTCTTCTGCTTATGTGTGCTAGCAACTTGCTGCACATGAATTCAAGTGGAATAATAATGAATGTTACCTACATCTCAGGATACAGTCAGACTTTTCTGAATTAGTTTTAGAGGCATGCTCATTGTCTCTGTTTGGAAGCTTACTAATCATGATAATAGACATTTATGGCACCTTAATTCTCCATTGTTGCACTTGGGAGTGAGGCCCCATCTGGAGTATTGTGTTCAATTCTGGAGCCCTCAGCATAAGAAGGACATTGATCTGTTGGAGTGGGTCCAGAGGAGGTTCATGAAGATGAACAAAGGGCTAGAGCAACTCCTTTATGATAACTGGCTGAAGGAGTTGGGTTTGCTTGGTCTGGAGAAGAGAAGGCTCAGGGGAGACCTTATTGTAGCTTCTCAGTACCTGAAGGGGGCTGAAGAAAGGCTGGGGTAGGACTTTTTAAAATGATATGTGATGGAAGGAATAGGAATAATGGATATAAATTGGAAGAGGAGAGATTCAGGCTGGAGATAAGAAAGAATTTCTTTCCAGTGAAGGTGGTGAGACACTGGAAGAGGTTGCCGAGAGAGGTTGTGGATGCCCCCTCTCTAGAGGTATTTAAGGCTAGTCTGGATAATGCACTGAGCAACCTGGTCTAGTGGGAGGTGTCACTGCCCATTACAGGGGAGTTGGAACTAGATGATCTTTAAGGTCCCTTCCAACCCATACTGTTCTATGATTCTGTGATTCTATTAAGTTGCATTGAATGTTGCCATTTGCAAGAATGTTAATCTCCTGCCACTCAGTTGTACTGTGACGACTCATGCCTTATGCTTGACTGTCAGCGAATTGGTACAGTAATACCATGTTATTAACTACTAATACACTAATTCAGGAAATGCAGAGCTAAAACTCTTTAATTCCTACTATTTCCTCTTTTCTTACCTCAGAAAACTCTTAATTCACAATGCATCTATGAACAATTGAAGCCCACTGTTTTACTGGAATTGGTTTATCAGTTTTTACTCAAACAGCACGGTTTTAACCTTGCAAGGGATGATTTTTGAAGTAGGGCAAATTACAAAAAAAGCTTTCATTTTCATTTTCTTCTGTTAAGTCAATAGAAAAACTGTGGAAAAAAGTGTGACTCTTGTGGGAGATGTACTTAGTGCCATGTGTACATTCAAAGAGACTTGAGGTATTCTGATTTCTACACTAGAGATGCAGTAATGAGACTTAAACACAAAATAGTCTCCCTATTTTTGTTCTCCTGAAGTATTTATATTTTGGTGCTGAGAACAAAAATATATGTAAGTGAAGATTAGCAAAGTATAAAGCATATAAAAGCATCTCCTTCCTTCAAATTTATCTGTTCACAATTTTGCATATTCTTGGATAGTTTGTGGTGTCTCCTTCTCTGGAGACATTCAAACCCCACCTGAAAGCATTCCTATGTGACCTGATCTGGCAGGGGGATTGAACTAGATGATCTCTTGAGGTCCTTTCCAGTCCTGATATTCTGTGATGCTGTGAAGTCATCAAAGAACTTATTATCTGCATAAAGGAATTAAGTGCACTTATGTTTTTGATTGTTGCCAAGCAGTCAAGGTCTTTCTAGCTCCTCATACCACCTACCAGCAAATAGGCTGGGAGTGCACAAAGAAGCTGCAAGGAGGCACAGCTGAGACAGCTGATCCCACTTAATTAAGAGATATTCTATATAAAGTCATGCCCACTATATTAATGTTTATAAATATGTAAAGGGTGAGTGTTACAGAACAGTGGGACAGGTTGTCCAGAGAGGTTGTGGAGTCTCCTTCCCTGGAGACATTCAAAACCCATCTGTATGAGTTCCTGTGTGACCTGGTCTAGGTGTTCCTGCTCTGGAAAGAGGATTGGACTAGATGATCTCTTGAGGTCCCTTCCAATTGCTGACATTCTGTGATTCTGTGATAAGGCTGGAAAAAGGAGAAAGGAAGATGCAACCATCCAGCCAGTTTCTTATCCACCAAACAGTCCACCCATCAAATCCATATCTCTCCAGCTTAGAGTGTGTGAAAGGCTTTACAGAAGTCCATATAGATGATAACCACGGGTCTTCTCATGTCCTCTGATGTATTCACTCCATTGTAGAAAGCTACTAGGTTGGTCAGGCAGGACCCTGCTGGCTGTCTCAAATCACCTCCATGTACCACAGTATAACTTCTAGAAACTGTTGACTAGGAGTAGAACTGCATTTCTTCAACATGTCCTGTCTTCATGCTTTATGTATAGTGAGATCTTAGTGCTTGAGCTGAGAGAAGCTGTCTTGGGGTTTATGAAACGTGATTTGACAACAACAAAAAATACAACTTAGTAAATCAGGGTGTACTGTTGTGAGGTTAAATAAAAGCTTGAAATCCCAAAGGGGTACTGTCAGAAAGCAGTTAAATGGCTTGGTGTTTCAAACTGAGGTGTTACTGTAGTGCTCCCATTCCTCGGCAGCAATGGTGGCTTATGATCTTACTATAAGCAATATGGAATTTTTTCTCCAGCAAAAAACATACAAGTCTGTAGTTCACAGGGTTGTGGAAACTGCTAATTAAAATCGAACACTTTTAACTGTGTAACATCTTTCTAATTCCCATCTTGTGCCTGTTTAAAATTACATCAAAACAATTAGCTTTTTTCACCAGCAAGACTGTTACAGCTGAGGTTTTGACCTACAATTTTCTAAAGGAGTGAGGATCAAAATTCACCAAAATTTCACAAAGGTGTCTTTGATGCCTGATAATTATTTATGGAATTTTGTTTGAGGAGGTATTTTATGAGCTTTGTGACTCACTGGTGGCCCTTCTAAAATGCAATTCATGGAGCCATAGTCCTTGGGCTTGGAAAGCTTCCTTTCTTTTTGTTTTATGATATTAATCAATGGAAATGGAGGCTAGAGGATAGGACAGAACAAAGGAAAGGACAGAACTCATATTAAATTAAGTTAATCTTTTTATGGCTCCATAAGGACTAACAATAATCATGGTTACTAATGACTTCATATATCAGAATAGGAAACAAGTGAATAAGAGCCCTCTGGATATAAGGTTTGCTTTTGTAAACTGAGGAGAGAGACACTGTTGGATTAAATCTAAAGTCCTCTTTCACTTAAAGTAGATATCACACCTATAGCATATTATAAAACCTTTAAAAATCTTTGTACAGTTTTACCCCTTGAAATGTAAAGTAGAAATATTTATATTATTTAATATTAATATATTCCTGGGAATTGATCGTCCCCATTTGATGTTTCTGGCTTTCTTTCAAGGAAAAAATCTGTACTGAAATATCCTGATAGGTATTTGCTTTTTTGCTTTTCTCTCTTGCCTTTTCAGAAGGACAGTTTAAGGCAGCTTGTAAGTTGTATTTCAATAATTTCAGGAAAGGGAAAATATTCTTCATTAGTCTCTCTGCACCATTTACTGTCTAATGTTTGGGGGGGGTTTCCCCTCAATCTAATACAGAACTTCTGTAGCAATTATTTTGAAAATTCATTCATTAACAGATTGCTTAACAGGTTGTTACTCATATTTTTATTTTCAGATTGTTCAGATCCCCACAGTAAAAAAGAAAGGCAGAATTTGCTGCATTTGGTTTCTCAGCTTTTCTCTTCTTGGCCAATCTTAGATTTGGCAAAGATCAAAACCATAATGTTTGAAGATGGGATGTGAGGGTTAAGAGTGTTCCTTGTGGATAGGGATGAGAGAGATTGCCTCTTACTCTTAACAGTTACAGTACTGATGCAATAAATTGGCTTTGATTACACTGTCACTTGTGGTTTAAAAAAATAAAGTTATGACAAACTTGAATGACAGTTATGTGACTGCTGAGGGAGCATACAGGTAGACTATAGCACTTTCATTTGTAACCCAAGAGACAAGGCTTTATATCAACAGTGCAATATTTTTTCTTAATCTTTATTTTGTATTTTCTATAATGCATTTTTTTTGAAAAAATCTCTGACTTTGTATAGTTCTTACTTCCAAATTTTGTATCTTGCTGAATGTTCTGATACTATATTATTCTTATACTATATTACTATAATTGCTCTTCTCAAAGCAAGAGGGGTACAAAAGGAGTGACAAGAATATTCCAGCAGGTAACATCATGACAAAGAAACATTTATGAGATATATAAAACCTTGTTTGTTTTAGAATTTGTGTGTACCTCTAAGTATGATCAAGTTAAATGCTTCAAAATAGAATTGATTAAGCTGTTCTATTCATGTAGCATAATAGAAAATTCACTTCAGCAAAGGATTTTAAAAAATCTAAGTACAGTTGTATTTGGAATTTCTAAGCATAACTGTGCTGTGTTGTCCTGGATCACCATTTCCTGTGTAGTACTTTCCCTCAAGACACAGAAATCCTATCCTGTTTATTAATAAATAAACCTCGTCAGAAAATTGCACTCATTTTCTTATACATATTTTCTCTATGAATCTCTGTAAATGTCAGATACCAAGGAAGAAACTGCCTTTCCTCTTCTTCATGCTTTGCTCTTCTTCTACTTTCCTCTACTTCATGCTTTCCTTCTGAAAATATTAGACTTGGATCTGAAGGAACAATCTGGCTGCATTTCAAATACAGAGTTGGGATAAAGTTACCCATTTTTACTTCAAGTGATTTTTATGATGTTCTCCTACCTTTTCTTGCTGAATGGCATAGGATTGTGCTCCTCAAGGTGAGGATGCCTTGGTTCAGGGTAGGAAGCAGTTCTGTGCAGTCTCACTTTTACCTATAGCTGGTGACAGAAAGCCAGCTCCATGCCAGGTCAGCTGCCATCTGATAGATGACTTCCAAATATGTGTGAGTGTGAACAGATTGCTTCTAGGGCCAGCTCTGGAGTGGAAACAGTGTAGTTTCTCTCTTGGCAGTGTGAAGTCTGAGGGAGTATGTCTGCCTGGGGTCCAAGCTAGCTCCTTGCATGTCCATGGCAGCTGTCTCTATGCTGTACTCATTTTCAGAGGTCAATACCAGCATAATGAAGGGGCTTTTTATGGTGATAGCAGAGCTCCTGAGCAGCTCATGTTCATCTCCATTCAGCTGCTTTGTTGGGTGTATCCTTGGAGCTACTTCCATACATAGATTCCATGCTTCCTTGCTTTGCTGTTTCCTGATTATTTTTTTTCCATTTGTGGAGTGAATTGTGCTGTGTGTATATGAAACATGACAATTCCAGTCCAAATTCCTTAGTAGTTGCTAGCTCAGATGCAGCACTGTTTTAAAAAGTGTTATAATAACAAAACGCTCTTTTTCAAAGAAAAGTCCTACCAAATAGTCCAGCCAGGACCCACAAGACTTCAAGCAAAGAAAAACAGGGAGAATGGAGCAGAGTTAAAAGCTGAATCATTGCTATTAATATGATGAAAAGCATCAGATTAATTATTTAGCAGACTGGTCAAGAATAAGTATGTGAACTTAAGAAATTTAAGAACTTATGGAAAATAATAGACTATGAAAGAATTAAGGCTTTTTTTTTTTAAGATGGTCTTAGGTTTCAGCTAGAAACTTCCATACTTGACAGCCCAAAGGAATATTGATAGGCCCAGAAGGGAAACCCTACCTGTCTTAACTGTAACAAAATCTTTGAGAAGAAACATAGGAATAGTATCAGCACTTTCTGAAAAGGAGGACATCACTCTGGAGTCATGGAAATCTTTCAGAGAAGCTTCCCAGAGGGAATGCATGAGGAGTTTAAAGAGACTGTGTGAATTCACAGAAGGGAACTAAATTGTCCTTTCACTTTTCTCTAAAGTGAGGAGTTAGCTGTGGGAAGCTGTTTTCCCAGCAGGCAAATTGTTTTAGGAGGTGAATAATTAATGTTGGAAGAGGGGGCAGCATCCAGAGATGGTGCTGAGTTCCCACAAGGGGCAAGCACTTGTCTGTAGACCTCAACACCCTTTTAGGGACAGGCTCTAGATGCATGGCTGTTAACATTACAGCCTCTTGTGTAACTGACAGAGAACTCTGATTACATTGGTGAAGTCCAAAATTCACCTCAAAATGTTCTAAAAAAGATCTTTGCCCCTCAGAGCACAGAAAGCATGAGCAAAACATGGCATTTGTTGCTGCTTTGGAGGCAGGAGAGAGACTTTTTATGGTAAAAGAGAAAAAAAAGTTCAGTGTAGAAAATTAAGTTCCTGGAATAGTAACACTGACAAGTTGGGAGGTTTCTTGCAGATCAAAGCCGGTACCATGCTCAGGAATCCAGGTTTTAGGAATCAGCCATGTGTTTCACATGTGAAATGTGTGGAAAAGCCTTTATCATTTTAATTGTGTGTTCTATAATGTTTAAAACCATCTATGCACGACATGCACAGCCAAAACACTTGCCTAGTGCCTGAAATGGAATTCTGTGTTTTATATAATGGATGACATTTGGTTACCATGCAGCCTTATAAAAAGCATGCTAATAATATATATTGGGTTATGAAAATAATGGAAAATAATGGATTGTGAAGAAAAAGCAGGTATGTGTTTTCAGCAGGTAGTTATTATATTTGTGTGTAGTCTGTAGAAACGTGAACAATTGACTTTTAAATTCTTTAGATGGACTTTTGTGGTGTTTGATCTAGTGATGTGTATTGGTCAGCAGAGACAGGAACCTCAGTACAAAACAAAATGTAATATCAGAGGAGTGACTTCTGATTTTTCTTTATTCATTTTTCATTTGTTTAGAGGAGTTTGGCATCATCTGGTCAAATGAATCTCATTGATTTATCTTTTCAAATGCATAGTGGCTTCTTGACATAATGAAATTAAGGTATACTATACTTAATGGGACTGTCTAGATGAGTTCCTGTGTCACCTGGTCAGGGTGTTCCTGCTCTGGAAGGGGAATTGGACTAGATGATCTTTTGAGGTCTCTTCCAATCCCTGATATTCCGTGATTCTGTGATCTGCAAATAAGGAGTTGTACTTTCACTACTATTTCGATCAATGAATATATGTTAAATATCAGAGGAAGAAAACAATGCTTTTCTCCTTCAGTTTGAGACTGCTGGGTTGTCTGAGGCATAGGGATGGAAAACTCCGTTGGAGTCCTTTGGTGGAGAAAAATCTTAAAAGCAAACAATAAAAAAATTTCCCAGAACCTACTGTCCAAAGTTTTGCTGAAAGAATGTTCAAGGAAGGAAGAAGTGAAAACTTTACATTCATGTGCATTTATGTGATTTTTTTTTTCTTATGAGAAAGCTTTGTTTGAAACTGCTTTGAATTTATTTTTTTAATATTTATTTTAAACATGGCTACTAAGAAGTGTCTGCTTGGCAACATATTCGGAAGCATCTGCTTGATAAGAAACACTTTAAACACATATTTAGAGACATCATGTATGATTTGAAATAATTATTACTTTCTTTGTTCCCTCCAAATTCCTTTTATATGCAATACCTTTCTTTCTTTCCTTTTTTTGCTCTTCTCAGTGACCTCCAATGATAGGATATGGGGCAATGGATGCAAGCTGGAGCACAGGAGATGCCACAGAAATATGAGAAAAAGCTTCTTTTACAGTGAGGGTGTCAGAACAGTGGAACAAGCTGATAGAAAGGGTGTGGAGTCTCCTTCTCTGGAGACATTCAAACCCCATCTTGATGCATTCCTGTGTGACCTGATCTGGTTTTTCCTGCTCTGGCAGGGGGATTGGTCTAGATGATCTCTTGAGGTCCCTTCCAATCCCTGATATTCTGTGATTCTTTTCCCTTTCTTTGCAGAATTGATTATTTCTATTACTTTCTAGGTTGTGCTGAGGCCAGCCAGCCAGTTTTATGTCAAAAATCAAAAGTGCAGTTGTGTTTGTGTTGTCTGAGTAGGCAAAATGAACGGCTGCCTGGGAAAGGGAAAGGCCATTTAGGCTGGCATCACTGCTGTGCAGTAATGCACAGGGACTGTTGGACACACTATATGGCACAGTTAAATAATTATAAACAATTTAATTGGAGGCGGTTGAGCTTGTATGCAGCAGCCTGTTATTTAGCAATCATATCTGTCAAGGCTCATTGAACTCAGATTTACACACCAAATAAAAGCCTCGCTCTGTAAAGGCTAAATATGTAGTGGCATTTATTCCCCAAAACTTAATACATAGATATAAAGCTGTCAACATCTGTAATAGATTTAGTCAGTGGTTGTAAATGAAGTTGTTCAAGGAGAATGAAATACTGAGATCTTTGCCTTTATTTAAGGCTTTATTTCTCTCTCTGCTTTTGTCTATCCAGTTGGAATGCTAGATTTTGAAATCTAAATGAGCCAGGAATCTACAGATGGTCAAAGTGTTTTGAAAGGTAATAAAAATCTCTTAAAAATCATCAATAATTTAGACCTATATTGGTTCATCAAAATTTTGCCATTTTGAAAGTAAGAATGAGCTTATGGGAAAAAAATGAAGTATTTTGTTGTTAGTACCCCAAATCATGTAGGTTTTTGCTGCTATTTTTTGTTCTTTTGTTATGTTGTATTTTAGGAGTTAAGAGGTTCTTACTTCTGTGCTTTTTTCTTCTTAAGGTGCAGAATTTTAGAATACATAATGGTGTAGTCTGACTCAAACTTTTAATAGGATGGACCTTATATTTAAATATATAAATTGAAATTGAAATGCTTAAGTAGCGTAATAGTACCTAATAGTAGTTTCTCAGTACCTGAAGGGGGCTACAGAAAGGCAGACTTTTTAATAGGGTCTGGGATGGCAGGACTAGGAGTAATGGATGTAAATTGGAAGAGGAGAGATTAAGGCTGGATATAAGAAAGAAATTCTTTACAGTGAGGGTGGTAAGACACTGGAACAGGTTGCCCAGAGAGGTTGTGGATGCCCCCTGTCTGGAGGTGTTCAAGACCAGGCTGGATGAGACACTGAACAACCTGATCTAGTGGCAGGTGTCCCCGCCTATGGCAGTGGGGTTGTAACTTGATCTTTAGAGTCTCTTCCAACCTAAACCATTGTATGATTCTAACTATTTTTTGTTAAGCTTTTTTGAGTATCCTGAACTTCCACTGTCTTGTAAACAGAGCTGTGAAACAGCTCTATAAATAACAAAGAAAAGCTCTTGAAGGAGAGCCTACAGGCCTCATATCTGACTTTGGTATTGCTCTGGACTGCAAAGCATCTGATTTACATGTGCTAGAAGCACTTCTATGTTTGTTTGCAATCCATATGTGAATTTTTAAGTGTTGCATTTTAATGCTTTTGCTGACACATCATCATTCTCATTTTGTAATTCTGGGCAGGGTGTTTTAACATTCAATCCCTCTACAAGTGATGCAAAGGAGCCAGGTAGATACAAGGCTCCTGTGAGTTTCAGGAGGCTCCTGGTTTCACGCGTTATCTGGGACAACACAGCCACCTCATTGTGGTTTCCAGCATATGTGTTGTATGTGCTACCCAACCTTAGCACTTTGCAGCTGTTTCAAGAAACTACTGCATTTTGTTTCTTTAGCCTTCACTTTGCTACATCAGAAATTTGTCTGTGTAATACTTTGATCTCAATTGTATGTACTGGAACATGCCACAGAATCACAGAGAATATCAGGGATTAGAAGGGATCTCAAGAGATCATCTAGTCCAATCCTCCTGCCAGAGCAGGAATACCCACAACAGGTCACACAGGAACTCATCCAGATGGGTTTTGAATGTCTCCAGAGAAGGAGACTTCAGAACCTCTCTGGACAACCTGTCCCACTGTTCTGCCACCCTCACTGTGAAAGAGTTCTTTCTCAGATTCCTGCGGAACCTCCTTGTTTCCAGCTTGCACCCATTGCCCCTTGTCTTGTCATTGGATGTTACTGAGAAGAGCCTGGCTCCATCCTGACACTCACCCTTTCCATATTTATAGACATGAATAAGGTCCCCCCCTCAGTCTCCTCCAAGCTAAAGAGACCCAGCTCCCTCGCCTTTTCTTAGAAGGGAGGTGCTGCAATCCCTTCTCCATCTTTGTGGCTCTGTGCTGTACCCTCTTCAGCAGTTCCCTGTTCTTCTTGAATTGAGGGCTCCAGAACAGGACACAATATTCCAGATGTGCTCTCTGTTCACCTAGTATGATTTATTGTAGTTAACTGTTTTGAATACATGTCAGCTTCTGAGGTGTTGCTGTCATTAGCAGCTCTCTTAGTTTTGGCATTTGGTAACTGTGATGTAGAGCTGCACTTCTGAGCTCTTTCAGTTCTCCCACCTCAGCCCTGTCTGCTTATTTATCAAAATATGTTCACTCACAATCTTGCTCAGACTTATGTCAGGGAATTAACAAGGTTCAGCTTCTTGTAACACTGATCTAAGACACTGCAGTTTCTTCCAAATGTAGAGATAAATCATTCCCAAATGCAAGTTCAAGTTGCTTGTTGTGAGTCCTTCTGTCTGTTTTTCTTTCAATTGAGAAAAATATTTTGGAAATATAGGGACAGATGCTCTGACTTCTTCAGTGGCTCCACTGCAAAATGGGTTTCCAGCATTACCATGATGGAGGATCTATTTCTCTTTCTCCTTCCCCTTCTCCCTCTCCTTCCCCTTCTCCCTCATGGAAATCCCATGCTTATAAAATTTTAAAAATTCAGATTTAATCTTGAGTGGTGTCCTATCATCAGTTAGTAAGTTGCAGAAGTTCCACAAAATATTAGTTTTCTTGTGTAATTTAATTTGCTGCTTTCAACATACATTCACTTTTGGAAACAATCAATTAATTTGTGTGGGGTTTTTTTCTTTTACAGATGACCATAGGTAGTTAAGTGGAAACAGGCTTGGGGAATCTTCTATTGCAAATATTTATTCTAGATGTTCCATTTGCACCATCAGTACATAAATCAGACTTCACAACCTTTAAACTTTTCTATTATATTAAACTAAATTTTAAAAGAAAATAATGAATTATGTTAATCAACATTGCCTTTTTTGGTTTCTATCTAAATTTCTCTTCTTTCAAGTAACTTGACAGCAGTCAAATTATCTCTTATCAAGTGTTTTGTGGCATTCTGTGGCTAGGACACAGAGCAAAGAAGATTCATCTTGGCTGATCACAAAGTGGGGTGTTCTGGCTTCCGTGACAAAAAAGAAGTTTGACCCTAAAAAAAACCCCAACTCATCTTTCTACACTTGTCTTGGTTTTGTTTTGGCTTTACATTACTGTCTCCTGATGCCCTGCTGTTACAGGGTTTTACCACGCTGTGGGCTGGCCTGAAGGAGAAGCACAGTTATGTTAACAACACTTCTGCTCCAGGGGATCTCCACAGGGTTATTGGCTTGCTTGCCTTTTTGTTTCTGTCTGCTCTTTCCATCAAGTAAAGCAGGCAGTCCTCCAGGACATCTGTCTGGTCTTATCCCCCTGACTGCCTCATTGGGAAGCTCTGCACAGATGTGCTCTCTTGAATGCAGATTGAATAAGCCTCTTGTCTTTAGAATCAGTGTGGTATCTAGACTTTTGCTCTTTCCCATTCTTGAAAAAGGAAATTAACATCTTGTCTCAACATTGTGGAATCTTTAAATTATTACTTCAGGGAGGGTAAAGCAGTGCACATACTGTAAAGCTAAAAAATATTTAAGAGAAAATTGTCAAATAGTCCATATTACTTGCTGAACAAATCACTCCTTTTTGGAAGCTTTAACTCTTTTTTTACGAAAATAAATCCCGGTTTGGGTGGCTTGCACATTTTTCTAATTGTATTCATATCAGCTTTTCTAGAATGCATTTCCTACTCTTAAGGTCTAGTCCAAAGATGAAAAAATGTTTTTTATGTAAATAGCTGTAGTGCAGACAAAAAACACCTAATAGGATTCATGCAAGGATCTTTTTCCTCATTAGCATTGCATAAATGCATGCTGTGCACTGAAAGGTGCTGAACTTTTGAAAGAAAGCAGCAGTGAGGAGACTGAGTCATGAACTCCACCTTCATCTAAAAAGCAAGTGTTATTTCAGTTGTCTAGATGAGGAAAAACAAGTTTTGAAGTTAAAGAAATGTTGTATATCAAGTGTATGTCTATATTTTCAAGGTAATACTTTTCTCTACATGGACATATGTATCAATTATTTACTAGACTCTTAATTTCACTAAAACACTAACATATTTCACTAAAATCATAAACCTTCCTCAAATCAAAAATGCAAATAAAGAGACATGCACCACACCACAGATTAAGACCATGGTGAATATTGCTAAAGACATTATGGATAGTTAAGCATTAAAAAAAAAAGATTTTTCTCTCCTTAGCAAATAGATTACAAAGATGTAATAGATGTACTGGTGTTTATCCTGCCAATCACCTTTTAAAATGTTCTAGGATCCTCATAGGAAGAGGCTGTGAAAACCTTTCTCTGTTCTGCCTGTCACTAGAGCAGAGCCTTCTCAGATGGCTGGACCATGTGCTGAAGTCCACAGGACTCAGGCACCTTCAGGGAAAAGCAGAGAGGGACCCTTCTGAAGACAGCAGAGAACTAAGACGGGTTTTTTTCCCTCTCCTGTTAATTTGAAAGACGGAGATTTGATCTATTGCAAAGTTCTTCAAGCCACAGAACTAAGGAAATGTAAAATAAAGTAGAGCTTGTATATGGAAGGGATCCTCTGTGTGTGTGTGATCAACTCTGGAGTGTTTGAAAGCAGTGGATGCATTTAAACTGAGTTGCAGAGCATTGTCCAGGTGGATTCAAGCTCATCTGTTTTTGATGATGGAAATGTCCCTTCAGAAAGCTGTTGTAACAGTGAACAAGTGATGCAAGTCAGCAGAAATGGCTAACAGTATAACTCTTACATGAGGGAATAAGTGTGTGACAAGGCAGTTTGTGTGCAGGCAGTATCAGAAAATTGAAGGTCTTTAATTCCTCCATAAGAAATCTTCTACATAGCCATTTATTCAGTTGTCCATCGCTTTCCTCTTTCTACCATGCAAGCACACAAAGGCAGCAGTATTCCTGAGGAAAGTTCCTTATGCATTATAAAACAGATGGTTCTTTTTTCCCATTGTGGCACATAACACTCTGGATTTGCTTGAACTTGACTGTGTGTCAACGTGGCTTCCCACAAAACAAACAAACAAATTCACCAAAATAATCACTTTTCTTAACTCTCACAAATAGCTACCTTTTAAAATTGTTATTTCCTCTTTTATGGTGTAAAAAATGGATACCTATAATCCCTAGCAAGAAAGGCAAGAAAAGGGGTTGTGCAGGAAATCTTTTCCTTTCAGGCACTCCTAAAGCTCACTATCAAGTTAATGAGAGATCTTCCACTCATGTGAGTGGAAATGGGATTGAGTCTTTGCATCCTGATTTCATTCTAATGCAACAGAGTTCCCCACATCTGTATGA
Organism: Turnix velox; assembly: GCA_013400935.1. Lineage (NCBI taxonomy): Eukaryota > Metazoa > Chordata > Aves > Charadriiformes > Turnicidae > Turnix > Turnix velox. Next base: position 20,140 of record VZTY01019541.1, read on the forward strand.
GGGACAAAATAGCAAGGCCAGCATTAATTTAGCTTGAATAAAAATAAAATAAATAAATCAATGTCTGGTGTCATAGGTTAGATATTCCTACTTTAGTATCTTTCCAAACTTGCACCCTTGCACTGCTTTAGTGGCATCAGTGTAACAGTTGAAGTCAGTAATAATTAATTAATTGAGCTTTATTTTGAAGACAATTAATGGGGTGCATTACAATTATGTACACCAAAAGATGGTGTACGATATCATTTCAAACTCATGGTCATGTAATAGATTCATGTCAAGTTGCCTTCATGCTTGATGTGTCTATTTTCCAAGAATAATCTTAGCATTAGCAATATGTTTTACATGCATTAATGAGGGTTGGACACTTCTGCTTACTTTCTAGTGAATGCAGGCTACTGAAATCTTGTTGGACTTGCTTTCTAGTTCAAGAACTTTCAGAAAAAATTGTTCTAAATCTCAGACTGGATGAATATATAAAAAATTAATATCTGACAGCTATCATTTCTGAGAGCTGATTTTCTAAAAAGGCAATTAATGGTTTTGGTGGCAGAAAAAACATCTCTTGTCTCCCTGATAGTCATTATTTCTTGCCATTCCCCTTCTTTTCCATTTCATTCTGTTAACTTTATTCTGAGAGAAAAATAATCTGTAGAAAGGAGCAGAAATTAAAAGGGGATGCAAAGAAGGGCATATTTTGCTTTCTGGTCTTCTCAGGTTTATTCTAAGGGCACTGTAAGAATTTGTGTGTACTGTTTCTGTAAAACTTCCTAAATACTGAACCTCTGTATCAAGGTTAAAAAGAGATAGGATAGTGATTGGGAAATGTGAGTTATTTTTTAAGTACTTCCATTTTAACAGAGGGTGAAAAGGAAATTGTGGGGCACTAAGCTCTCTGATGGTAAATTGCTTTTTGTTATAGCCACAAAAATCTGTGTCTTAGTCTGTTCTAAACAGATCAAGACTTCATTGTGGGTGAAAATGTATTGCTTTGTATTCAACAGGTCAAGCTTTCTTTGGATTGAGGCAAAATTGTGACTTCCAGACATCTAATGTGATAGGTAAGTTGATTGACATGTCCTATTTCTGCGATGTGACAAATATTGATCATGATTATGCTAGTGTAAGTACAAACAATAGACATGTTACCTTATTTATTTTTCATTTATACTGGTGGAAGTGAAATGGAAATTTAGTCATTTTCTTCTCTCCCAAATGACTCTTCAAAAGCAAGTTTTAAGGAACTTTTTCTTGAGGAACAGCATGAGAGAATTGAATATGAGAAGTATCTTTAGTATACCTTGTTGTGCTGGTTTGGGCTCAGGACCCCTCCCCAGTGACAGATGGCCCCCCCTCCTCTCTCTGAAGAGAGGAGAGGAAGGAATGAGGAGATTTGTGAGTTTAGAAGAATTCCAAACTACTTTAATAGATAATGAAATAATAGATAAAATTAAAAGGAAAAAATAAAAAGGTATACAATATTTACAAAACCG
>VZTY01019541.1:23236-34427 GCA_013400935.1 Turnix velox
AGAGAGGTTGAGAGCACCTCCATCATGAGCACAGGCTGAAGGAGTTGGGGTTGTTCAGCTTGGTGAAGAGAAGGATCAGGGGGACCTCATAGTAGCTTCTCAGTACCTGAAGGGGGCTACAGAAAGGCTGGGGTAGGACTTTTTAACAGGATATGTGATGGAAGGACTAGGAATAATGGATGCAAATTGGAAGAGGGGAGATTCAGGCTGGAGAAAAGAAAGAAATTCTTTCCAATGATGATGGTGAGACACTGGAACAGGTTGCCCAGAGAGGCTGTGGATGACCCCTCTCTGGAGGTATTTAAGGCCAGGCTGGACAAAGCATGGAGCAACCTGATCTAGTGGCAGGTGTCCCTGCTCATGGCAGGGGGGTTGGAACTAGATGATCTTTAAGGTGCTTTCCAACCCAAATGTTTATGGGATGACAGCTAGGAAAATTCAGTGTAATTGATGTATGGTCCACAAGGTCATGGAGTAATAAATAACTCTTTGGGTACAGTAATAGTTAATGATACTAAATAATTTAATGACACTCTTCTCTCTCTTTAATCAGATGGGCAGTGTTGTAAAGAAGGTATCCAACCACGACTCTAGTATGTAAAGGAGATGAGAAAGGGAGGACATAGTCTTGTATTAATTATGCTGTTCACTGAATTTTGTTTAATACTTAGGGCAGATATCTTCAGAGCCATTTGGTTGAGCACTCACGGAGCACGGAGCTCTTGGTATGACCACATATGAGTTCTTCCAACCCTGGAGATGTGAGAATTAGTGGAGAGAACTGTGAAGGGATTTGATCTTCTCTTACGTGACGCTCTGGAAAGGGTTTGCTGCAGGGATATTCACTATGAAAGTGATTGTGGGAATAGTTATGTCAGTCAGAAGCAGTCTGGCAACTGGAGGTGTCCAGAACTACTTGTGCCACTGAAGCAGATGCTTTGTGGAGAAGTGTATTTAATCATGTAGCATTGAAACTTGCAGTAGAAATTTCTAAGTAAGAAAAAAATTTAAAAAAGGGAACAGCGAATAACAATTAGTTTTCATCTTTGAAATCCAGTTTAGAAAACTGCCTAATGTCATTTTTCAAGTCAGAGTAACTTTTCTTAAGGTAATCTATACAAGATATGTATTCCCGTAGGATTTTTTGAGTCCTGTTTACAATGTGCACAGTTGTCTACAAACAGATTTTTATGGTTAGGGTTCAAAAAATAATATATTCTGAACATGATGATACATTTCCAGAACTTTGATATTTCAGAGTTTTCTTCTTATAAACCACATAGAAGCAAGTTTAATTCCATTCAGTTTTATTGTTTTAGTTCTGTCCCTTCTTTGTGAGGTTTCAAATGTGTTTGGGGTGTATTAATTTGCATTTTTCATTCACTTTGATACAGCTCATTATGTAGGGAGAGAGCTGGAGAGATTTTTATTCTGAAAAGACAAATAGCTGGAAAGGGAAGGCAGACTGATTCAAGAAATGATATTATTCTAAGTTGGAAATAAAAAGTGTGGAGGAAGAGTCAAGAAGTGAGAGGTCAGTGGCAGAGGTTATGGTGTAGGAGCTACAAGAAGAAGCTGGTGGGAATACAGTTAAAAACAAATTCTATTGTCCCTTTCTTGGTGCACTTGTTCTTAGTGATTCATTACCTGTCGTGATGGTAACTCCCTCTCTTGATACATTCTGCTTTAATTACTGGTCTCATGACTTGAACTGAGCAAAAGGACAAAGGGGACAGAAACAGCATCTGAGAGGTCAGGTTCAGCCAGTTCCTTTAGGAATGGTGGGAGAAAATTAATTTGCTGAAGGGAACTGTGTAAAGTTGTTTATTTGTCAGGGGATAATGCTGATGACTGGTGTGTTTAGAAAACTAAAGAAGCACCATCCTTGTATGGTTCACAACTATAGGAGAGTTGCTGCAACAAGGTAAGTTGTGAAGTGAACATGCACTATGGGTGTAAGAAATCAAAGCAAATACACAAAGTTCATCTTCACTAGATGATCTTCATCTTTGTGCATTTTGATGATAACACTTGGAGGTTTTTGTCTTTGTTTGTTGCTTTAACAGTGTCTTTAACGTACTTAGCACTTAGTAACCGGAATAACTGAACACATTAAGGAATTTTTAAATAACCAGGCTTTATTATTAATGATAATTTTTTATTTTGGAGGTTTTATTTCATTTATTGCTTTGCTTATAAATTGATCATTAGAATAATTTATATAATGCTGACACTATATATGGTTGAGCAGCCATACATTGAATACCTTTCTTCACAGAGATGAACCAGAAGTTGAGAAAAAAATTAACTAATTTTTTTTGATGGAAACAGAGATCCTGAAAACTGTTCTCCCAGTATTTTTTATGCTTGGGAAAGGAGGGGGTCTGTAATATGCAGAGGCTCAGAAAGATGTCAGTACAGATAACTCCCTGGTGCTATATGTTCATTATATACTGGAGGCTGGTTTGGGTTTTTTTTTAATGACAGTATTATTGAGGTTTTGGGGGGTTTATATTAATGGTATTCTCCTTGATGTTTCATTGTTTTTCTCCTTTGGTTTCACATCAGTCTATCAGTTTTGTTAATGGCTCTTTCTTTATCCAATCTTATAAGGCCATTTGACAATGGTGACTTAATTCAGATAAATATTTCCATCTTTTGATACCTCTTTTTATATAATATGGGGCAACTGTGAAAAATGGGAAAGCACTTATTTTCATCAAGTGGTACTAAAAATCCAGAGTAGACCTTTGAGACATGGAAAAAATTTTCATCCTGTTAGACTGAATGTCTAATTGAGAATTCATGACAAAAATGTAGCTGTTTATGTTTAAAAAAACCCCAGAACTGAAACTGACCAATAAGGACTTGGCCAAGGTTGAGTGATGGGAGACAAGCCTTCTGAAAAGGATCCACCATCAGCAGATAAGACATTTCTTAAGAAGCAAATCAGGTTTTGAGGTGTCTTCCTGTGGGAGAATGGTTACATGACAAACTAGACATGAAGGAGATATGCTGATTTAACTAAGGTTCTCATGGGAAAGGCAAAGATAACACGTCCTTGAATCCAGCTGTGTTACAATAACAAGGTGCTACAGTTAGAAACAGCAGTAATTGCAGAGGGGACGGGATGAGCAAATGTACCTAGTGCCTAGTGTGTTTACAAATGAGTGGACTGTATATAAATGTGAAAACCCCAATAAATTGAAACTTGCTTATCTATCAATCATATTGATTGTCTGCATCTTCCCGTGCACAACATCTTCCTCTTTGCATTTACAATTTGCAATTGCAATGCCAGACTGACTCTGAAGGGGCAAATATTCTTCTGGAGGTGAAAGGTATGGAAATGGTAATGCTTCTGTGGCATTTAAAATCCATTTTTAGTTATGCCTAGAAAACAGCATAGCAACCCTATGGTTAAACTGAAGCATATCAGCACTCTGTGGATCATTTGAACTGAAGCTTCTTGGGAAGATCCCAACCTTGCAGGTGAGCAAGGGTGCAAAAATTCACAAATGAGAGGCAGAGTCATTTACTTCATGTGGCAGTAAATTCAGGTGTTCAGCAAGCAATTTCTGCAACAAGCTTTCCAATTCTCTACGAAGAGAAAGCAGCCAACCTGGGGGTTTGAAGGTTTGGGGGTTTTTTTTCAGGTTTTTGATGTTTTGTTGCTATTGTTGTTTTGGGGGTTTTTTTGGCCCCTTCTAAATTGATTCTCGTGAAATTCACGTGAAATTCTTGCGATCTGGGAGCACCAACACTGTGCAGGAAGTGAAAAGCCTCGTCTGGGTTTTGCCAAATGAAATAACTTTGTCTAAAAAGACTCTACACAGACATCTTCCAGAGGGCTCTGGAGCACACTGGCTCTGTGTATGCTGTGCTGGTGAAAGCCCAGCATGGGATGTGTTGGTTTCCTGAGTTGTAGCCAGTGGTTGGAGAGATTCCAAATACTTGATTGTCTTAAAATGCTTTCTGCCCAGCATTGATAAACACTCCTTTAACTCTGTGTGAAATAGTAGCAATGTTCCTGGAGAAGGGCCCATTTCCCAGCTGAGATTGTGCTGTATCACCAGCCAGCCCCATATCTGGCCACTGGATGAGGAACTATTTGGAGCAGATGAAACATCTGCCATTTGTGCTTTGTATTGTGGATGGCACAATGAGGCCCTGCTGCTACCCAGATCTTCTGGGGGCTATCAGTTTGGGAGAATTATAACAGGAAATTTGTAAAATGCACAGACAAGATGTTCTGATTAAAAAGGGAATTGGAACAGTGTGAAACTGAGGGATGTGCTGCTTAGAAACTTTGCCTCTCTACTGTGTTTCATCCTCAAAAAACCCTACTTTCTCATAAAGAATAGGCACAGTTTTCCTTCTGTAGGGAATAAATAGGGTTGAAAAGCCATAATCAGATCTTGTTCAGGATAGATTTCCCAAACACATGTGCTTATCATGTATAATTGTAGAATGGTTTGGGTTGGAAGGGACCTTAAAGATCATCTAGTTCCAACCCCTTTGCCATAGGCAGGGTCACCTCTCACTAGACCAGGTTGCTCAATGCCTTATTCAGTCTGACCTTTAACACCTCCAGAGAGGGGACATCCGCAACCTCTCTGGGCAACCTCTTCCAGTCTCACCCCCCTCACTGTAAAGAACTGCTTTCTTATATCTAGCCTGAATCTCCCTTCTTCCAATTTCCATCTGTTATTCCTAGTCCTTCCATCACATATCCTATTAAGAAGTCCTACTCCAGCCTCTCTGTAGGGCCCCTTCAGGTACTGAGAAGCTACTGTGAAGTCCCCCCTTGAGCCTTCTGCTCTCAAGGCTGAGCAACCCCAACTCCTTCAGCCTGTCCTCATAAGGGATTAAGTGAGCTTCTTCCTTTTAAAAATGCTTCCTGAATTTACAAAAGAAGAATTCATGAGCACTTTTATTGTTGGCATTATTTTTGTTTTTAAAAGAAAACAATAAGAATGGCGTAACTTTTTCTTCTAAAGACTTCACAGTTAATCACTCTCTTGAGCTTACATCATAGTGGTTTTCTTCAATGATGTGAAGCTGCAAAGCTGTGAGTCAGCAACTAGAAATATTCTCAGTGTTTAACTTGTAAAATATCTGCATTCTGACAATGCCCTTCAGGGTGTTGATCTTAATTGAGATATTTTAAGTGGGCCTAAAAATATATGCAAGGATGGGAAAGAGAGGCTTCACCTTTACTTACATTAGGTGACAAGGGGGGAGAGGGAAAACAATGAGAGCTTTTAGAGATACAGACACCTCTCCAGATGACTGTTTTAATAAGAACTAGTTCCTCTTATTCTCTCTGTGGTGTCACACATTGACTAGCATCTGTTTTGAAGAACCTTCCTTTTCCTGTGGCTGGCAATGCTGCATGGAAGGAATTTGAAAGAGCCTGAATGCACTGATATGTAAACAAAAAAAAAGCGGGAATAAAGCTTGATAAAATGGAGTGGTTGAAAGCAGTAAATGTGATTTCCTTAATAATGTCTCTGACTTTTTTAGGCAATGGCAGTGCTGGTAGCACAAGTCAGGGCTAACTACTTGTAGCATTCAGCTGAGATTACTACAGTTCTGGGAGGAGAGGATCTGCAGAACTTTTTTTTTTCCTTTCCTTTTTTTGCCATAGTGAAATGAATTAAATTAATTCAGGCTGTTCACATCTACGACTGAAAGCTATTAGTACTAATAAACATCCATGTCCATTTTCTGAGTCAGGTATCTGCGGATCAATTGCAAAACCCAAAAATAATCCTCAAAATGACATGCAGAAGCTGTGAATAATGAGTGCCAAGGAAAACAAATGTTGCCTTTTGGAAGAAGGGATGTGTTACAGCCTAACTGCAGTTAAATGTACACCATCTTTCTCAGGAACACAAACCTAACTAAAGTTGTTTCCCACATGTAGTTCAAAGGTACTGCAGTTTGTGGCATGTTTCTCTTCCTCTGAAGGTTCAAAAATACCTGTAGAACTGTTCCTAGGGAAAAAAAAGTGACATAGAAAGGCATCCACAGTTTCAGTGTATGTGACTTTGTTTGCTCCAAAATTGTCAGCAAATGCCAACTGAGCATTTTGATTTGAAGCGATGGAAAAGTTTAAAACCTTCCTTCTCTTTGCCTTCCAAAAGACTGTGTTGCTTTTAATTGTCTATAGTCTTTTTGCTAAGTAGAATGAAAATGCCCAGCTGTAGGAGCCATGGGCTAGCAGTAGGTACTGGAAAACTGGAATCACTGAGACCTTTCCAACAAAAGCATTCATAAGCCAACAGCAGCATTGTTGGCAGCATTAAATTACTGTAAAGTGTTTAGATGTGTTTGCTGATCTGGACTGTAACCATTTGTCTTTTATATATTCAAAATGTGCTGATTTCTGGCTTTTAAGCTGTTCTGCAGTGAGATTATCACTGAGAGTTTTTACATTTCCCAGTGTGATTGCATGCTGTGATCCGAGAAGCAGTGTCATTCCTGTGTTTAGCAAGAACACTGGACAGTGGTTTAGCTTCATCCTTCCCTGACATTTGCTTGGTGGATTAGTCTGGGAGTTTCTCTGGAATTATTTGTGGAAGATCAAATGGCAAAATCAATGGCAAAATCTGCAAGCTGCTTATCATTTACTGTGAGCATCAATTACTTTTTCTACTCTGTCATGTGTTGTCCTCTCAGATCTGCATTCATTGGGAGACCACACAGTCTTCTCATGCTTGCACATGATTTTACTGTGTGCTTATACACCAGGGAACTTTTTACACACAAGTTACACAAGTGTGTTACTTACACACAAGGGAACTTCATGTTTAACTCTTCACTTTTTATGCCGTCTAGGACCTCATTTGGAAGCATGAGCTGGAGAAATGGGTGCAGAGTGAAATAGCTTCTAAGTTCAACTCCTGAATTAAGCTTAAATGTAATGAAATTTTATGTAAATTTTTTATGTAGTTAGTTTGCTTTGCACCCTTAAAATAGCCACATGTAGATATTTAGTATCTGTGTGTAGAAAGAAATCTGTCTTTATTTTTAAAATTAACTCTTAACAACCACATTCTCAGATATGAATCCCCATCAATACCAAGTTTCAGGGTATCCTGTCAGAAAAGGACATCAAAGACCAGATCATCAGTATGCATTTAAATCCATAAACCAAGTAATTTGTACTTTAATATTTTAAGTATATGTACATGATCCTAAAGAAAAAGCAGGCACAATATTCTGTTGATTTACCATAAATCAAAGATAATTACAAATAACAATTTAACTTACCTTCTGGAAATCTACTCATGCTGAATTAAGATTTTTTTTTTTTTACTTAAAATGAAAAACATTGTTTGAGGATGTTTTTATTGCTTTTTTCTTATTGCTCTGCTTAGCTGCAAAAATGCTGTAGTCCTAATAAAATGTCAACAGAAGTTTTCTTATTCTACGGTTAGATGCTCTCCCTAGAGATGACAAATTGTTCTCCCATTAAATATTTTCAAAAGAAGTCTAATGAAAATCCCTTAAAATCAGAAATACACCAGAAGTATGTGCCTGGATGGAAGTTATTTGTTATTGTCTAGGCAATATTTGCTATTGGTGTGTTGTTCCATGACCTGATCTTCTTTATTATCAGCTTCACTCTTCTTTCTTTACTGTCTGAGTGCACAGGGATCTGCAGTTCCAGTGAACAGGGCCAAAGCACAGAGCATCCAGCAGGAGCTCATTGCCATTCAGGTTGCACAAGACTGAGAGCTTTTCTACCTGTCTTGAAGAAACAACAATGTTTTACAAGACTGATTTTTAATTGAATCTTGTCCTTGGGTGCAGAGCAATTCCTGGAGGATCCCTTTTCACTTAAAACTGAAAGCAGCAGTGCAAAAAACCATGTTCAGAATAGAAGTGTGGAAGTTTGAAACTTGCTCTCTCATTTCACAGAATCACAGTACTATGTCAGGATTGGCAGGAACCTTGAGAGATCTTCTAGTCCAATCCCCCTCCCAGAGCAGGAACACCCAGATCAGGTCACACAGGAACAGTGCAAGTAGGGTTTGAATGTCTCTAGAGAAGGAGACTCCACAACCTCTCTGGGCAGCACATTCCAGTGCTCTGTCACACTCACAGTGTGCCCTTTCTCACATTCCTGTGGAACCTCCTTGTTTCCAGCTTGCACCTATTTCCCCTTGTCCTATCATTGGAGGTCACTGAGAAGAACCTAGCTCCATCCTTCTAACACTCACCCTTTACATATTTGTAAACATGCATGAAGTTACACCTCAGGCTCCTCCAAGCTCAAGAGACCCTGCTGGACAGCAGGATAACCATGAGCCAGCAATGTGTCCTTGTGGCCAAGGAGACCTATGGCATTCTGGGGTGTATTAGAAGGGTTGTAGTCAGTAGGTGGGGAGAGGCTTTCCTCCCCGTCTACTCTGCTCTGGTGAGATCACATCTGGAGCATCGTGTCCAGCTCTGGTGCCTTCAGGAAGGACAGGGAACTGCTGGAGAGAGCCCAGGGCAGAGCCACAGAGATGATGAAGGGATTGGAGCTTCTCCCTTCTGAGAAGAGGCTGAGGAAGCTGGGTCTCTATGACCCATAGTCGGGGGGGAGGACCTCATTGTAGCTTCTCAGTACCAGAAGGGGGCCTACAGAAAGGCTGGGGTAGGACTTCTTAATAGGATATTTAATGTCAGGACTAGGAATAATGCATGTAAATTGGAATGGGGGAGATTCAGGCTGGAGAGAAGAAAAATTCTTTATGGTTGGAGTGGTGAGACACAGGAAGAGGTTGCCCAGAGAGGTTGTGGATGCCCCCTCAATCCCTGGAGGTGTTTAAGGCCAGACTGGACAAGGCATTGAACAACCTGATCTAGTGCCTATGGCAAGGGGGTTGGAACTAGATGATCTTTGAGATCCCTTCCAATCCAAACTATTCTATGATTCTAACAAGCATTCAATCTCCAGTTTCAAATATCAGAGGAATTTCATTAAATCATATTGTACTTCCTGTTTCATAAAATTTTAGCAGCAAAAATGCTACTCAGTTTTCTTGAAAAAAAAACAACAGTTTTCAGAACTTATGCTTTTGCTAACACCTACTTCAACTACATAAAAAATGCCTCTGACTTTAAATACTACTTATGGTAGTGATTGTTCTTCTCTGAGATTTCAAAGTATTGTTGGGAGATTATTTAGTGGTTTATGTCAAGTGGAATACCTGCAGCAAAAGACAGAAAAGCAAGGAGAATATTGATCAAATCAATCACCTGGAAGGTGCTGTTTTGTTTTTGCTGAGTACCTCTCTACCCTTGCTGTGAAGAACTACTTTTTTATATCTAGCCTGACTGTACCCTCTTCCAATTTACATCCATTATTTCTAGTCCTTCCATCACATATCCTATTAAGCTTCAGGTATTGATAAGCTACTATGAGGTCCCCCCTGAGTCTTCTCTTCTCCAGGCTGAAGAACCCCAATTCCTTCAACCTGTCTTCCTAAGGCAGTTACTCCAGCCCTTTGATCTTCTTCATGGCCCTCCTCTGGACCTGTTCCAACAGCTCACTGTCCTTCTTATGTTGAGGGTTCCAGAACTGGACATGGTAACTCCAGGTGGGGCCACACCAGTCCCAAGCAGAGGGGCAAAATCACGTCTCTTGACCTGCTGGTCACACTCCTCTTGATGCAACCCAGGATTTGGTTGGCCTTCTTGGCTGCGAGTGCACATTGGTTGCTCATGTTGAGTTTTTCATCCACTGATACCCCAAAATCCTTCTCTTCAGGGCTGCACTCATGCCACTCTCCACTCAGCCTGTATTTGTGCTTGGGATTGCTTCGACCCAGATGCAGGACCTTGCACTTGGCCTTGTTGAACTTCATGAGGTTGGCTTGGGCCCACCTCTCCAACCTATCAAGGTCCCTCTGGATGGCCTCAGCATCTAGCAAAGGATTTCTATAAGCTTAGATACAGTGACATTCTGTAGTCTGATTTCCTTCCACTTGTTATTGGAATGTCGGTACACTTTCAGGTTCGATTTAGTATGATAGAAGCAACTCTCTTCTTCCTCCTCCCCAAAAATTAATCATTCTTTTAGGTGATTAATTAGACATGCTGAATTTCCAGTGTAATGTTTCATCTTCTTCACGCCTGTGTTACCCAGCTGGTATCTGTAAGCTGCAAGAAGATGTTGCTGTAGTGCAGGATTCCTAATAAAATTCAAATTAAATAATCACCTCAATTATACATGATAAACTCAGGTTCAACAATTATCCAAAGAGCTCCTCTTCACTGAAAACACGTAATCTTGTACATACTACTTTCCCTTCCTGACTGAATTTGCAGCTTGCTCACACAGATACAATTTAGGTTTAGTTTAAATTGTGCCCTAAATTGTTTCTATTACCTCAACCCGGAGTAACCCACATCTCTTCCAGGAATATGTTGTTATTATTCTTACTGTATTCTACCTAATCTACATGGAACATTTTTTAGGAACACCTTTTAGAGTTCCTCTTAGTGCTTAGGCATTTGAATCTGTTAAGTGTAGAAGGAGGACTTTGACCAATATACACATTCCAGTTATGGTAATGGTCTTTGAGGAATATTCCTATTTATTAATAAATTATGCTAAGTTTTCTGTGAACAACCTTGTGTTTATAATGCTGAATTGCACTATATTTGGTAGGTTAATGAGCAGTGGTGGCAGGTGAAAGAAATAACAGTGGAAAACTTTTCTTACACCTAAGCCAATGTTTTCACAAGAATCCTAGTTTACTGGGCTAAAATGTCTCATGAAAACATTCAGGTTTTCAGAAACTTGATTAAAAATCCACGGGAACCCTCCTCTTCCAAAACCATTGCATTTTTTTTCTCGCATGACCACATCCTCTATACCATCCCCTCTTTATTGATACAAGCTCATTTCGATTTACTGCCATTCTCTGGGAAACCAGATTTCCATCAAATTATGGAAATTATTTCTCTGTGCTTACTCAGAAATACATGTTTTTGAAGGCCTTTATACTGCAGAGACTGTGGAGAAGTTTTTGCTGTCAAGGTCTAATCTGTGTACCCAAAGAAGACAAGACTAAGCAGCAAATTAGGATTACCAATTGTGTGAATACATAATTACCATCTGAAAACAGGGAGCTTTTTATTTCTACTGAAACTTCTTAACTGTGTATTTGGGTCAGGATCAGAGGGAAGG
>VZTY01019548.1:0-12106 GCA_013400935.1 Turnix velox
TGTAATATATACCAAATCAATTTTAATAGATGCTTTCAAGACCTAAACAGTCCTAGACTGGGACTCCAAATATTAAGGAGCTCCTTTCCTTGGGATTTTTAATGTCTTTTTGGCCCTCATATTTCTGACAAATTTCAAGGTTTTCAGCTTGATTTTCAGAAGGACTTTCTTTAGAAGATACAATTGTGCTGTAAATTAGCTGTCTCATCCAACCTTTTCCAATCTAAACCTAAAGACACTGAGACATAATTTTGATGCCTGGGATCCTAACCTTTGCCATTATGAAGTAGCCCTTTTTTCATTAATACTTGTAATTTGGAGATAAGCTACCTATGGAATTCCTGTGAGGTGTTAAAAACATGGGATAAGCTTAATACTGCTTCCAACAAGATAAGTGATAGACTGACAGATGACCTTTCCAGTGGCAAAACATAACCTTAGCTGAATCCTAAGATAAAATGTTAAAAGACTAATTTTACATAAGAAATCTCTAGGAAAAAAAACAGTAATTTTGCTTTTCCCCTATAAAAAGCTGAGACTGACTAACATGTATTCCATTCCTATTATTCCACAGACCTATCAATTATGACATGAATTTTAGTCTTGTTTTGGCAATCTCCAGCAACAGCATGTTTTCAGAAATAAATTTTAGTGGCAGTTACTCCGGAGTATGCCTTGAGATAGGAGGAAAATACCTTCTTTAGAAGTAATCTCTGGAATGAGGATTAAAAAGATAAATTAAGGCTCCATTTTCTTTTATCTCATCACATCTTAGCTGTGTCATAGGAAACCAGGTGATAACCACTGTAGAAGAAAAAAAAGCCACCACACTGCAGATAGGTTTTAAGGCTGCACACTTTGAGGTGGTTGATGGAGGACCAGAAAGGATGAAGTGTGTTGTCCTTAATTTTAACAACTATTATTCCTCCTGTAAAAATGGTTGTAAAACTACAAGATTAGAATGTAAAAAATTAGATAATTAAACAGAGAGAGACAGTGAATATTGACAGGTAAAGAACATATCAGAAGGTGACCCACAAAGTGGAGGAATGAGGACTAACTACCATCTAGAGTTGATGGAGGCCTCATCAAGCCTGAAGACATTTCAGGCTCTAAGCAACCTGATCTAGATCAAGATGTACCTGCCCACTGCAAAGGGTTGGACTCCATGGCCTTGGAAGGGTCTTTCTAACTATAAGAGTAATCTTATTTCACTACAGCCACATTATATTACACTGAGCATAAAGGCTGTAGAGATGTTGTAGAGCCTCCACCATAGGAGATACTCTAAACCTGCCTGGAAATGGGCAACTTGCTCTAGGTGACCCTGCTTGAGCAAAGGCAAAGAACAAGTTGAACTCCAGAGGTCTATGCCAGCCTCAGCCATCCTGTTATTCTGTATTAGTACCTATAAAAATTAAAAAGTTTTTTCATCTAAGTAAAAACCTGACTTACTTTAAAGTCATAGAATGGTTTGGGTTGGAAAGGATCTTAAAGATCATCTAGTTCCAACCCCCCTGCCATGGGCAGGGACACCTCCCACTAGACCAGGTTGCTCAATGCCTCATCCAGCCTGGCCTTAAACACCTCCAGGGATTGAGGGGGCATCCACAGCCTCTCTGGGCAACCTCTTCCAGCATCGCACCAGCCTCATAGGGAAGTATTTCTTTCCTCTCTCCAGCCTAAATCTCCCCTCTTCCAATTTGAATCCATTATGCCTAGTCCTGCCATTACATATCCTATTATAAAGTCCTATCTAAGCCTCTCTGCAGGCCCCCTTCAGGGATTGAGAAGTCGCTCTGAGGTCCCCCCTGAGCTTTCTCTTCTCCACGCCCAGCAACCCCAACTCCCTCAACTGTCCTCAGAAGGGAGATGCTCCAGTCCTCTCATCATCTTCATGGACCTCCTCTGGAGCCGCACCAACAGCTCAATTTCCTTCTTATGTTGGGGGCTCCAAAACTGGACAGAGTAACTCCAGTTGGGGTCTCACCAGAGCCCAGTAGAGGGCCAACATTACCTCCCTTGACCTGCTGGCCACACTTCTCTTGATGCAGCCCAGGATCAGGTTGACTTCTGGGCTGCAAGCACATACTGCTGGCTCATGTGAATTTCTCATCCACTGACTCCCCCAAATCCTTCTCTTCAGGGCTGCACTCAAGCCCCTCTGTGCTTGGGGTTGCCCACAACTCACATGGAGAACCTTGAGCTTTGCCTTGTTAAACTTCAGTGGGTCTGTCAAACCTGTCACGAGGAACCTTATCTACTACGAAAGTCAGGACTTATCTGATTATCAGCAGAGATTTAAAAAGGAAAATCTTTTCCCTTTAACTTTAGAGAAAAAACATAAATAAAAGTAACTATGATATGCATTTTTTCCCTTTTTACAGGTTACTATTTATATTTCACAAGAAAAATTTGTAGAACTAGCTTAAGCATGAATTCACATTAGCTGGGTCTTTGATAGGTTTGTAGCTGTCGGTGAACAAAACAGAAAGTGACTAGTAACAGCAGCAAAAAACAATGTAATGCTTACAGCTTCAAAAGATTTGTTTAGAACTTAGAGATGAGGAATTTGTTTGCATAAATATTTTATTAATAATCTCCTGTAAGAAACAGAGAGGGACATGGAAAAAATTATTACAAAGCATAGGAATAATCCTCTTAAAATGGAAATATTCAAAGTAGAATCTATATGTGTAAATATACACATGTGTTAGGAACATACAGAAAGATATGAATATATTTAAGCAAATTATAATAGTTTTAGGACTCAAGGCAGCTTTCCTCACTGCAAACTGCTAAAATTGATCCAGCTTATACATTGAACTTGTATTTGCACCTCATGATAATGCAATTCATCACACACTACACTTGACAAATAGTCAGGGGGAAGAGCAAGTATTTTCTAACCAAAATTTCAATACTTTTTAGAAAGCATCTACCTTAAACCATGCCTCAGGCTATAAACTCCATCATGCAGGTATTCATGTGCAATTTTTGTACACAAAGACCCTTGCAGTCCCTTTGTCACAGGAGAGAAAACTTAAAAGTCATTTGAATCTCTTGCATTTTGTCACTACAAGTAGAATCAGTGTCTAGATATAGCACTTAGGATTTGATAAGGAATTAAAGTATTAAGCTTTTAAAATTAAATATTTTGAGAGTGGGTTCACCTCCAAAAGTAAAACAAAACCAGAACATCCTTTGTCTAATGGGGAGGATTTTCCAATCTTATACTGCTTGAGGTTTGAAATACATACATTTTTCTTAAAGAAAGAACAACCAACATCCCTCCCTCCCCCCAAAAACAACCAAGCAAGTGCATTTGCAGAGATAGAATGATAAAAAACACAAACAAAATGGGAAAACAAATGAAGGGTGAGCAACAGAGCAAGAAGATACAACAGGATTAAATTCTTCTTCTGTCTGTAAAATGACATTTTGTCTCTAAATATTAAGTGCTCTAGCAAGAATTCTAAATTATATCAAAGGCAAAAATATCCAAGACAAACACATGCCGTGCTTATTTTCCTGTCTTCTTTAAGGCATATTATTATTTACCACCCAACAGGTAATTATCCACTTTCTCTTTCTTCTAAGCATCTATTCACTCCCTCTAGAGAGCACGATTTGCATAAAGGCCATCTCCTGGGAGTTCTGGCTGTGTCTTACACAAAAAAAAAAATAAAAAAACAAAAAAACCCACGCTCAATTTCTGTGTAATCCAGCTGGATATGAAGCCAGATACAGCACACAGACGAATGGAAATGCAAGAGGCACCAAAGCGTGAAAGAAAGTCACCTTGAAGGGCTGATGCTGCAGTATCATTTGTTGCCTCTGAGGCTTCCCAGCGACATTAAACACACGCGGTCAGAAAAAAACCCCATATATGTATACATACACACATCGTCCAAGCATACACTCTATGAATAATTACCTAAAACCAGCTAAACATCACCAGAATGTACAGCCTAGCAAGGTCAGGGTCTAAGTAAATTATGCCTCATTGATAATTTGCCTTTTTTTCTCCAATTAAGTTGACAAATAAACTCCTGGAGATGACTCAGATAAATCTGGATAAAAAGGCTCAGGACTTTGGACTATTGTACTGAAAAGGTACAAGGTACTTCTGTTTAATAGCTTCGGCCCAGAATGTTCATTTGTCCTCTTATTTTGGGGATTTTTATCCCCACACTCTGCTGGTGTCATGTCTCTCTTCTTCCCCAAGGCCTTACCATTCCCAGAATAACATTAGGTTATTTGTTTAAAATCCTTTTTCCTCAGGAAAATTCATTCCAGAGTTCCCCACATACGATCAAAATTTTATTCCATTTAAAAGAACAACTCTGACTAACTCAAATCCACACAGTCTCTTTCAGCTTCTGCAGCTGCAAAACGCCTTCACAGCCTTACAAGCAGCTCATTTCAGAACTTAGGGCTTCAGATAAATACCTGATTTAATTCGAATTAATTAATTAATTAATTGCCAGAAGGGAGGAAGAAGAGGTTGAAATCTTACTACCAGCCTTTTTTTGCTGAGAACATCTAATCTAATCAAATCTAATCTAATCTAATCTAATAGGGAGAAAAAAGTCTAAACACCCCAATATCTAAAGAAAATCCTGATCTTGCTAAGGAGTAACCCTGGCACAAGATGCCTCAAATACAACATTTCATGGCTTGTTCACTATTCTGAGTATTTTATTATTTGTTATGAAGGTATTTTGATGGCATTAAAAAGATAGATGAATACAACTCCATCAAACAATAAATAAATTTTAAAAAATTAAAAATACATTATCCTTAGCCATGGGAATGTTCATTGAGAAACATATTGTGGCATTATGAGGTTTTTTAATTGGTTTGGAATTAAGGTTCGTTCCTAACAATGTGTATAAATTTCCTACAAAATCTTCAACTCTGCATTAAAAATTACTTACTTTCTAACAGAAGGTAGAAGAAGCTGTTTAGATAAGTTTCCAGATGCTAAATATATTTTATTAAAAATAATTCTAATAATTATGAAGCTTAATCTACAACTGTGTTGTTTGGGTTTTCTTCATTAATACCCCAACACAAAACACAGGAGTTTAGGAGATAGATTTTTTTCAAAAATTAAGATACTAGAGGAAATATTTACATAAATTTAGGCAAGATTTAAGAGCTTTAAGCGTTTGTGCTTTCCAACATCACTCAGAACGCCAGTCATGGAACTACAACTTCATTTAATCTTTTTTTTTTTCCCGGATAGGCACAAATACAACCTCTTATAAGTGCCATAAAATTGCTACAGTGTTTATTTTAGAATTTAAAAGCATAAGCTAAATATATTTTCTTACAAGCAATTCTAATAATTATTAAGCTTAATATACAATAATATTATACAAATGTGGTGAGTTTTCTTAATAAATACCTCAACACAATATAATGTATCAGGCAATTTTTTTTCCTCTTAAATGCAAAAGATATTAGAGGAAATATTTACAAATATTTAGGCATGATTTAAGACATTTAAGAGTTTGTGCTTTCCAACTCTATTCAGAACCCCAGGCATAGAACTATAATTTCATTTAACCTCATTTTTTTCCAGATAGGCATAAATATAAACTCTTGTAAGTGCCACAAAACTGCTGTATGGTTTATTTTAGAATTTAATGGTATGAAACCAATCAGTTTTAACATTGGTGGTAGTTTTACTATGATATAAGGAGGTCTATTGCCTCACCTACTTCAAGATTCATTCCAGAGCAATGCAAACATCCCAAATAAAGTATGCACAGCATAAAAAAGATAATAAAAAGCTCAAAAAAAAATTCCAAAAGTTTAGCAAAGAAAAGTTAATTTTTTTTCAGACTCTACCAAAATGAGTGGACTTCTTTATTCCTTCCTTCCTTCATTGTTGCCCTCATCAACCAGAAGTAATTTACAAGAAAATTATTCAAGAATATTCTGTTAAAAACCTCCCTGGGTTTTTAACAGTGAGGGTGTTGGGACTCCTCACATCAACCCAAATGAGAAATCATACGTTGCTGGCAATTTCAGCAGTGGTATTAGCAGTATAAAGGAGGAGAATGTGAAAGATTACCCATTTGACGAGATAAAAAAGGTGGAAATTTAAAAGTCCTTTAAATAATGAGTTCCTTGCTGTTAAAATTTGCTACAGCCAGATAGCAAAACAATTACTTTGTGACAGACTGGGACCGGGGATGCGGGGGGAGGGGGGTGAAATGGCAACTTTATTTAAAAGAGTAGACAAATTTAATACAGTTATTTCTCTCTTTATTTTCTCTTTTGTGCGGCCTTGCTTTCCGAGCCTGTCAGGGCCTTCTGTGGACGATAACAATGTGTTAACAAGGGACTACAAAACATGGCTTTTTCTCTAAAGGAACTACCAGTGGACACACACAATGGTCCTGCTTCTTTTATAAAAATCCCTGTTAAGAGTTGGGCAAGAAAAAACTTTTTTTTTTTCCCCCCGTTTAAAAAGAAATGAAAAATCACCAATGATTCCGTAGCAGCCGCCACTGAGGCAGCACAGGCCTCACTCCTTTCTAAACCACACCGAGGGATTTTATTTCCTCAGAAATAAAATAATCACCATTTCACAAAATCCTCATCTAATTGAGAAAAGAGTTTGATGAGTTGAATTTTATTTAATGGTTAACAAATGCAGGTTCTAACTCTCAGAAAATCCTAAGTGGGACCAATATCTCGCAGTGCTCACCTGTGGAGATTTTCTTTCTCAGTAAAACCAAAGGGATTTTGAAACACTCTTGCTGCACTAAACAACAAGTTTGCAGTGTTTTTGAAGCGGTCCTGCCTCATTGAGTGGTAATTAGTTGCTTTTTTCTGGGGTGTGTTCTTTGTAATTCAAATGAAAAGCTTGAATGTGAAGCCCTCGAGGAAGAGTAGGAACTCATCCCAAAACCAGAAAGAAGGAACTTTTCTCCACACGATTTAAAACAGTATTTCAATGTAAATCTAGTTGTGGGGCCCTCAGTTAGAGATGGACAGGGAACTACTGGAAAGAGACCAGCACAGAGAAAAAGAGATGAAGGGATAGAGGCATCCCCATCATGAGGAAAGGCTGAAGGAGCTGGGTCCCTTTAGCTTGGAGGAGACTGAGGGGTGACCTCAAGTCATATCTTTAAATATGAAAAGGGGGAGTGTCAGGAGGATGGAGCAAGGCTCTTCTCAGTGACATCCAATGATAGGACAAGGGGCGACGGGTGCAAGGTGGAACACAGGAGGTTCTACAGAAAGAGAAGAAACTTGGTCGGTGAGGGTGAGAGAAGAGTGGCACAGGCTGCCCAGAGAGGGTGGGGGTTCACCTCCTCTGGAGACATTCAAACCCCACCTGGTGTCCTTCCTGTAGGACCCGATCTGGGTGTTCCTGTTCCAGCACTGAGATGGGACGAGACAATCTCTCCATGTCTCTCCAGATACCTGACGTTCTGGGATTCTGTGAGTGCTAAAAGGGGAAAGCAAATTGGTCCTCACTGTGCTTCTAACACCTCTGCTCCATGGACAGGCTGAGAGTGCTGGGGCTGGTAAATGAGTGTATCAGTGGAGGAAGGAACAAAAAGTCCACTTATTTAGAATCGCAGAATAGTTTGGGTTGGAAGGGACCTTCAGGATCATCTAGTTCCTACCCCTTCCATGGGCAAGGACACCTCCCATTACACCAGGTTGCTCAATGCCTCATCCAGCCTGGCCTTGAACACCTCCAGGGATTGAGGGGGCATCCACAGCCCCTTCCAGTGTCTCACCTCATAGGAAAGAACTTCTTTCTTCTCTCCAGCCTAAATATCCCCTCTTCCAATTGGCATCCATTCCTCCTAGTCCTGCCATCCTGGACCCTGTTCAAAACTCCTACNGCCTCCTCAGGACTGGCTCCAACAGCTGTGTTCAGGGCTCCAGAACTGGACACAGTAGCTTCAGATGGAGCCTCACCTGAGCTCAGTAGATAGCTATGTTTTTCAGACACAGCAATTAAGCTGATATGCTCAGTTAGGCTTTCTGCTTGTAAATCAAGTTTTTTTAAGGAAAATACTATGTCTGGCTCAGAAACTTGATGGTGCAATGCTAAGAGACAATTAATAATACATAAAGCATTACAAAGACCAGTACTAATCCTGAAGAACATAATATTGCATCTAGAATCCCATCTGGAGAGTTACTTTAGTTGAATTAATACTTTCCCTTCAAAGAAAGATGAGTGTAGTAATTTCCAAATAATTCTCTGGAGTATCCTCTTTTTGTCCAGAAGTCCAATCTCATGAAGCAACCACAAACATTAAATTTAGGAGATTAGAAAAGGAGCAGGAATACTATGTCTAGTGTAGGACTTTGGGGATTTAGGATAGAGCGATTCAGAGCAATCTCAATTAATTGGACCAGGAACAGGCTACATTGTGATACTGTAAGTAATAATTGAGGAGAAATTAAGAAAACAACCTTTGCAAGCCATGCCTGCTAATTCCTCATTGTTAGTCACCAGCAATATAGAATAATAATTATATATTGAATTAAGTTTTTAATTGTTCATTTCTTATCTTTAATTTCACTTTGAGTTGTCAGGTACCAGAATGAAACTTTTTTTTTTTTTTCCAAAAAAGTTTAATCTGGAGCTGTGGAAAGTACAATGGACAATTCAAAAAGATTTTTAAAGTACTAAAATACAGACTAAATTAGAAAAGACTCCTTGTGGTGAAAGAAAGACTCCTAACAAGTTTTCTCCATAGTGAGAATTTCTAATCTTTCTCCTTACCTGCTTTAAGTTGCTCAGGTCTCTTTAAACCTGTATCTGGTTAATTAAAAAAAAAAATTCTCCTACAAAACTTTGAATGTTCAGAAGCATCATTTACTGTGGATTATTTGCCTTTATTTAAATGCTATTTATAGTTTGTGTGTGGCTGCTTTCTGTGGCTGTTTCTTCTGGCCATGATTTTGTCGTTTTCCCACCCCTCCTCTACATAAGCTTCCTATTTTTATGTGCAATCTTATTATTAACTCCATACCATGGTCATTTTTGTATTCTCTAGTATAAAGCTGGAGGAAATCCAACCAAAAGGGGCACAGCATAAAATAAGGTGGAAAAAAAGTCAAATTTAAAAATAAAAATCGAATTAAAAAGAAAAATCTAGTGATGGTGACAAAAACTCACATAGATGTGTAGCAGAAACATGACAATGGATCCCAGTTCAAACATAGGAAATTTTAACTCAATAAAAAAAAAAAAAAAGCTTAGAAAAAGCCTAAGATTTTCAAGAAAGCCATAACATAAGATTTTAACATAGCCTAAAGTTCAACTATCAATCAGCTCAAAGAAGGCTTTGCTGTTTATTATGTTTTAATTTTTCAAAGGCTGGAAAGCCTTCTATGAATTCATGAGAACCTTGAAAACCAGTAAGAACAGAGGTGATGAGGTTGCTAGAGCATGAAAAAGAAATACAATTTCTTACTAGAAAAGGGTTTATATATAAATCGCCCAATTAAACAGAAGAGTAATTTTCAATGAAATCATTGGTAACTCAAAGTAATTTCCAGATATGGTTCATAAGTATTGAGTTATGAAAATAACTAAAGAAATTATTCAATCTTTTCTATGGTTTACGTGGCAAAGATTAGGAAACTTATCTTTGCAATAGGAAATAATCTGACTTTGGGAGCTGATGCAAATTAAATTTAAAGCTTTTTATAGCTTCGTTTATTATTCATACATCAAGGCAAGAGTTCAGCAGGCAATCAACACATGAAATATAAAGCAAAAGTACTGGAAGTGAATCATTTAAAGACTACTTAAGGTATCAAAAGCACCTTAGGAAGGAATTGGGAGTGCCTTTGAAAAATCTCAGAAATTACATCTTAAAAGGGAGAAAATTACCATACGATAAGGTCAAGAGTGGTAAAGTAGATAACACGTGTTTCATGAGAAGTACAGTTAGTGTGCAGCTGGGTTTTTAACAATTCTTTAACTTTAAAGTATAAGATACAGGGAGGGAATTCTTCTGACACGGGGGTCTTCAAACTATGACATAGTAATTGATATAAGAGCTGATTTGAGAGCTGATATGCTGTGCTTCAGCTATTTATTAGAATGACTCCCTGCCTTAAAAGCTTGTACGTAACAATTTTATGCTCCTTTTTTTGCTGAAAAACTATAGATTACCAAGCTCCTTTAAAAGTCTGCTTCATTCTGTTTTAATCATAGGTGGCTAATCATTCTTCATCTCCACCTAAAAGCTTCCTCATCTTCACATCTCTTCAGATAAATGTCTACTGAGAAATCAAATAGTTATCTTAGATGTTTCACAGCACCCCCAACTGGCCATGGAAACAGAAGTGAAAATAATTTGAAAAAGAGCTTATTTCTGCATTATTTCTGTCTCCAGTGGTTCACAATTTGCTTGTATGCACAAAACATTCAACTACAGAACGGTCCGGGTTGGAAGGGACCTCAAAGATCATCTGGTTCTACCTGGTCAGGGACAACTCTCACTAGTCCAGGTTGCTCCAAGCCTTGAATCCCTTACAACAACAATAGAGGATGCTCTGGGCATTTCACAGATAATTTCTTATCAAAAAAAGAGTCAGGCTGTGGCCATCTATTTTTACAAGACACTTTAGCCAGCTGCTGACTCATAATCCAAGTCTGGGAAAGTCTGCAGGAAATCTACATCAGACAAAAATAAAAAGAGGGAAATAATTTTAAATAAGATTTCAAATTTATAAATTTTAACTTGTATTTCACTCCAGATCAGCAGCAAACCGAGTTCTTGTTATTGAGGGAAGATAAATTGCATGGAATAATGGTTGCTGAGAGCAAAGGAAATACAGTGGAGCAGAAGAAAGGGAATTAGGGTGTTAAACAATGGTGGAAATAGAGTAAATGGCTTAGAAAAAGTAAAACCTGCCTGGAAAAAAGCGTCTAAGCTGCTTCTTTAACAGTTTTTTATTTTGGGGAACTCCTTTCCTTCTGGAAAGTGCTGGCAATTTGAAACCTGTTGGCTCCATGAGTTACTACCTAAGGAATCAGTATAAAGAGATAAACAGAATTGTTTATCCAGCTGTAAACTTACTCCAATCATAAATTACCTGTATTTCATATTGCCTTGGACAATAAATCCTTTAGTTCTATTTCTCATTTTATTTTGGAGAAAAATGCCCTAAACATGCCTTGCAATTAGATCTTAGACACCAATTTCACCTTATCTTCACATTCATCAATGTGAAATCACTCTCTCCACATAGTCCACATTTTTATATGAACACTGGAGCAGTAAGGAGAGAAAAGAAGAGTAAAAAGATGAAACGTTGTAATTTTCTCTATTTTAATTGCCATTAATCACTTCAATAACTTTTAAGAGAGTAGGATCACAACTGGGAGGAATTTCTTCCAGATTCGCAATGGGAGGACAGCAAAAAGGGATACCAGAAAGCAAATATTCCTATTAAATAACTCACTACATTTAATAAGATGTTAGAGGAAAATGCTACTGGATTATATCAAACAGCATCTGTTGTTTTGCCAAAAGCACTCTAAATTCTACTGCTTCTAGTTACTTCTGGGGCTGCTGCTGGCCCAAGAAAAACAGAATAAAGGACAGATTTTGATGAAATTAAGTTTCTTTTTTCCTAAGCAGGACTGAGACTCATCAGAACACATCATCCAGAAGCATCACATAAGGCAGGAACGTTGCTATCCTTTAGCGTTGCTAAAGGACTTGAAGTGTCCACACCCCAAATGAAAGAGCACTGAGACAATCCATCCCTAGATGGCACCATCGCTCTGTCATTTTTACTCTGCAAACGCTTCTGTCCTCGGTGCCTTTCCCTCACAACTTCTTAATGGATTCGGTGACAAACATCAGAGGGACGAGCTCCTCTCTCCTCCTTAGCCTGGGTTGCTGGTTTGTCCTTTTATTGCCACATTTGTCACAAAGCCAACGTTTGCATGAAAACTTAAATTTTCCAAAAGCACTTCAGCAGGAAAGAAAGTAGAAATAAGTAGAAATATAAAAAAAAACAGTTCTATGATCTATCTTAAATATACATCCTGCAGCCCAGAAAGCAAAAGACATTACTGAGCTGTTGGAGCAGGTCC